>CAOLHI010002295.1:0-272790 GCA_948474755.1 Ctenosaura bakeri
TCACCATAGTAAACTCAGTGAATTATTGCTGTTGTGTGACTTCAAGTTGTTTCCAACTTATGGTGACTCTAAGGTAAACTTATCACTGGATTTTCTGTGGCTGAGTGTGTGATTTGCTCAAGGTCACTCAGCGGCTTTCCATGCCTGAAAAGTTCAAATCTTGCCTCTGCTACAAACTGCATCTGTGGCTGGTATATCTTCAGAGGATCTCTGTGGCTGGCATCTTCAGAGGATGCCAGCCACAGATGCAGGCGAAATGTCAGGAGAAAATACAAATAGAAAACGGCCTCAAAGCTCAGAACACCCACAACAACCTATGGATTCCGGCCATGAAAGCCTTCGACTTTACATCACCCAGAAATCTTACGGAAACTTCCTTCCTTAAATTTCACCCACCACCACCAATATACAATATGGGGAATGACAACAGTGGCCATTTCTGCCCTACACTGTTATAGTGTTATTATTCCGCTTTCAACATCCTGTGGAATTCTGGGGTTTGTAGTTTACTGAGGCCAAAGAGCTCTCTGGCTGAGAATTCTAAATGTCCCTCTCTATGCTGCAAAACCCAGGATTCCACAAGATGTTGAAAGTGGAATAAGAGCACTATAACATTATAGGGCAGAAATGGCCACTGTCTTACCCTTTTGACCTGTTGTTAGGAAAACTGAGATAATGCAGATGTGGCAAGTTATGATTACACAAAACCAGTAAACGGGATTATTGGAAAGACAAGAGAGCTATGCCTTAAGAAATGTTTTTAAAAAAGAGATTACTAAGAGGTTATTAAGAAACAATATTAGATCAGTCATAAAAATGATTGAACATTTTGGAAAAAAAACGATGAACGGAAACTAGCTCTGAACTTCGTTGATTTTGAAAAGGCTTTTGACAATGTTCACTGGGACTTTATGTTTGAAGTATTGTTAAGAGTGGACTGTGGACAACATTTTTTGAACTGGATTCATGCGATCTATAAAGATGAATCTGCTCAATGTATTATTAATGACGAAATGACAAAACCTTTAAATACAAAAACGAACATGACAAGGTTGTCCTATCTCCCCTTTGTTATTTATAATGATTCTTGAAGTTTTGGCTTCTGATATTAGAAATGACCCACAAATAAAAGGAGTGAAGATAAAGGCCATAAACATAAACTTAAAGCATACGGAGATGATTTGCTGATCTCTCTAGAGGATCTTAAATATAGCATTGAGAACCTGATTTATAAATTGATTAAGTTTGGAGAGGTCGCTGGGTTTAAGATTAACAAGGACAAAACTAAAATACTTACTAAAAATATCAGAACTAATGACACTCAGGATTTGCTCAAATTTCCTGGCTTCTACCTTGATAAGCAAAAATATCTGGGTATATGGATCACTAAGCAGAATAATGAACTCTTTGAAAACAGCTACAAGAAAATTTGGATTGAGATAAAAAAGATTTATGAAATTGGTTCAAACTAAATTTGTCTTCATTGGGAAGAATCGCTACCATTAAAATGAATATACTTCCTAAATTATTTTTTTCAAAACATTCCAATCATTCACAACAATAAGATCTTCATCGAATGGCAAAAGGACTTGTCAAATTTTATCTGGAAGGGAAAGAAACCCAGGATAAAATGGAAATTATTAACTGATAAAAAAGAAAAAGGAGGTTGTGGACTACCCAATCTTAAAACATATTATTATGTGAATGCACTCACATGAATTGCAGATTGGCTTACTTCGCAAAATGAAAGAAACCTAAAGGTTGAAGGTTCAAATTTAAGGTTTGGATGGCACGCCTACTTTTGGTATGGGAAAGCCAAGATCGATAGAGATTTTCTTAATCATTATATAGAAAGATCTTTATTAGATACATGGATAAAATTCAACAATAAGATTTATAAAAGAATTCTACAATGGGTGTCACCCCATGAAGCCTTTTTTGGTAGGTGGAAAACCCAGCATGAAAAATGGATTCACTATAAAGATATTTTAATTGAGGAAGAAAACTTTAAATTAAAATTACAAGAGTTGTTAGAGCTAGACAGATTTTCCTGTCAATGGTTTTTCTACATGCAGTTAAAAGAGCAATATAAGATGGACTTTAAATTAGAAGGGTTCCAGAGTTTATGAGTTAAAAACGAATTTGTAATTGCAATATTCAAAAAGCCCACTCATCTAACTTCACAGATTTATAAATTTATTCTGAACCGAGAATTAGAATCAGAAACCATCAAAGATGTAATGATAACATGGGCTCGGAATACTGGAAAAGAAATTCAATTGGAAGACAGGAACAAGAGCTGTTGTAGAACCCAAAAATTTACATTGTCTCAGGACTTGAAGGAAAATTACCTGAAAATGTTCTATAGGTGGTACTTAAAACCCTTCCAAGTTACAAAAGATATATAAGACTCCTAATAATAAATGTTGGAAATGCAATGAGGTAGATGAGACTTTTTTTCACATGTGGTGGACCTACTCGTGTATTAAGACATACTGGAAAACTATACATAAAACAGGATCTGAAATTCTAAACATTAACATTCCATTTCTACCTGAACTTTTCTTATTAAATATACTTCCAGAAACAGAACAAACTCTGATAAAGAAATACTGGCGTATTATTTTATACATGATAACCTCGGCAAGGATAGTATATGTGAAGTATTGGAAGATTGATAAAATACCTGAAATAGAGGAATGGGCTATAAAATTATTTTAAATGAAGAGTTGTGACATCTTAACTTGAATACTGAAAGAGAACCCTAAAGATGACTGTGAGGCTGAATGGTCTCCAGTACAATCACATTTGCAAATGAGTACTTGACACTACATATTTTTAACATTCAAACTTTTGCCCAGTATAGGGCTATTTATATAGAATGACTTATTTACAACCACCACACTATTTGAACATTGCAATATGTCTTGTGTATTTAGTAGACTGAATGAGCATGTAGAGTGATATGAAATTTTATATATATATATATATATATATCAGCAGAAAACAGGTAATAGTAGTTAGAAATTTCTAAAAAGGTTGAAACTGTTTATTTATGTGGAAATAGAGGTATCTTGTTTTATTTAATGCTTTGATTGCAAATCCATCAAAAGCAAGTTTTCGGAAGTATATTTCACATAAGTTAACTATAAACAGAGAGTGATATAATAACAACAGATCATGGAATCATATCCCAGTCAAAGAATAGTTAGAGTATTCTGAAGGGAAGATTCTACCTTCACTTACAACAACTGGAATTGAACGTAAATTCTTGTTATCTGCAAGTTATTTTCCAACCATTTATTTTATATATTTATTTATATATGAGAAAATCAGAATTGTTTTGTTTATATCACTGCATAATAAACATATTTTAAAAAAAGAAATGTAGCACTGTGTAATTTGCAAAAGATCAAAGGGGAGGGCAACAATTTGGGGTGGCAGAAAATAAGTATTATTTATGAGGAAGGGGGAAGAAAATAGATAAACAAGGGGAATTCCAGGTGGTGGTGGTGGGTGGAATTTATGAGGGTATACAACAGAATAGACCTAAATCGCATTTTAAAATGCGATCTTTAAATGCAATTTAATTTTTCCCAATGCAATTTAGAAGGGATGGGGGTGAATGAGAACACTGACCTGTAATAAGCTACTTCCCCCAGAGGGTCCCAGTTTGCCGTGTAACAGTCAATGCTAGCTTGTTCAAGGAAGAGGAGATCACTTGCTTTCTTGCCCTCTCTAGCCCCAGCTGGTCCTCTCCTTTTCCCCAGCACTTCCGCCTTCACCGCCCATCCAAGAGAAACAGAAGAAGAAGCAACTACCACCATCTTGCGCAAGGGCAAAAGGTAGCATCAACTCTGTTCTCTGCTGCCCCTTGGAGGGAAGGAGGGGAGAACGGCCCAACCAGGTTCATTCAAAACCATCAGCAATCTAATTGCTGCAACCTTTTTTGGCCCTCGTGCTCACGAGCCATGTGGGCTGCATGAAATCCTTTGGCGGGCCGCATGTGGCCCCCGGGCCATACGTGGTGCAGGCCTGATGTACATTGTCCACGTGTTACAAGTGACATCTGTATCATACACATTAGAAGTATACTTCTTCATAAAATATTAATTTTAATATTTTTTACCTGAGATCTGATAGTTCTGGAAATGCATCAGGAACATCAGGCATTTTGTAACTGAATCCATTCTGGCTGCCCTGAAAATGTTAGAAGATGTTAAGACACTGAATAGTATTCCTTCTAGAGGCAGATTTCCAGTTGACAAATCATTCAAAAAATGCAAAACTATTTATTTTGTTACTGTAATACAACAAGATAAATCTAATATATAAAAGTCAAAGTTTGTCTGTTTGTCCATGTCAGGTAGAGAAGACCTCATATGATTGGCTGCCTGAGGAGATTCTATGGAATCCTGGGGTTTGCAGTTTAGGGAGGAGCCTTTAGAATTATCAGTCAGAGAGCAATATGGCCTGGCCAGTTGCTATGGAGATGAGGTCCAGCAGCAAGGAGGAGGGCAGTATATTCCCTCAGGAAACCAAACTCTGTATGTTAACAACTTTGAATACAATCAAATCTGTGTATTTCAATCACATCTAATTCCTAAGGTAAGGTAAGGTAATTCCTAAGGTATTAATAACAAGTATTAACTATGAGAAAATAAAATCCCGGACAACGCTGCTAGTAAATAATAAAAATAAAATCTGTTGAGCAGGAACAAACACAGCACAATCCTGTACCTATCTACATAGAAGTATGCCCCACTGATTTCAATGCTCTTAATCTTAGGTAACTACACATATGAATGTGTTGTTAATGTTAAACAGGAATCTCTGCCCTCCCCAACAATTATGGTAGGAAGTTCACGAAAAGTTCATAAACTTATACCATGCAAAACTAAGTGGACAAAGTTGATGACACCTGCAATTTTTAAGGAGAAAGCAGTTCTTGTTTCTGATCAACAGGCTGCAGGATGCTTGATTGGAACAGATCATTCTTAAGAAACACAGCTTGTACAAAAAATGTGATTTTCTGATCATGGTCCCTTAGCTCATAGATTATTTTGGCACTTGTTAACTGTTGAAAACAGAAAGAAAACCAGGACTGAACTTCTGATTCAGTCTAACAGGCTTGCACCCTGGGCCTCTCTCAATCTCTCCCTCTCTCTCTGGTGTTGCAAAATGAGCCAAGTTGTTTTGGGGCCTACACCAGATCCAATGTCTCTTTTGTCTGGTGTAAGGCCGAGTATACTTGCTGAAGTTATATCTAGTAATGCCTTAAGGATGTGGCATAAACCTACAGTGCCTCTTCCATTCCCAAAACCTCTTCTGATCACACCTCTTCCTGTCATTATACTCAGGTGGGGCTGTGCAGGTGTTGGGCTAATATCAACACTTGGAGGTGCTGGATGCTGTAAGAATCTGGATTACAGTTAATAAAAGGAAATTGAATCAAAACAAGATGGACACTTGGGGCTAGTGGTTACCAGATCCAGTAACTAGGTAAGTAATGTGGCTGGACTTCCTCTAAAGAACATATATGTAGCTTGGTACCACTATTAGATTCATCTGTCACTAGATGTCTAAGTGGCCTGTAGCTCAGAGTGCTTCTAAACTGCTTTAGTTGGCATATTAACTATGATTGCTCCTGGTCAGGGATAACTGGCCACAGTGGTTCATGCTTTGATAACTTCCCACCTATAATTGTAAATTGCTCCATGTGGGACTCCAAGAAGGACAATATGAAAGTTTCAGCAGTGCAGAACACAGTAGCTAGATTTCTGTCCAGAAAGCCATGCAAAAACCATTTAACACAGCAATTTTTTTTTAGCGGAAATTTAAAGGAACTGCATGGCTGCCAATATGCTTTCAATATGAGTTCAATATATTAGTGTTGTCATTTAACAGCCTTAAACAGATTGGGACCTCAATATTTGTGGAACAGCCTTGCTGTATCTATAGGGGGTTCCCTCTAAGTCCATGGTTGAGAGGTTGGCAAACTGTACTCAGATGAAAAGAAATGGTATCCTTAGCTGTCACTTTATCTTAAACGTTTTACAAAGACTATTTATTGATCATATCTAGCCATGAGATCTTTTGATATGGCAATAGTTTAATAAATAAAATGACATAATGCTATGAGAGACCAGTTTTGTTGCTTGGATTATAGCTACATGGGCAATACAGTGGAGTCAGCAATTCTCATGTGTGTACTTTATCATCTTTGCTGGGTATTTCAACATCTACTGCTGTTGATACTTCCGGGCTTTCTAGATACTAGATATGTAGACTGGTATCTGTGAACAAAACAGCTAGGATCATAAAGCTTGCTACTGATAAATACCTGCGAAAATGTTTCTGCTGTTGGAACAGGTAATGGCAAGTCTGTTATCATACCAAAGGAAGGAGCAGCAGGTCTGTCTGTTGTGTATCCTGAAGAAAGTGAATCTGCATGTGGCACAGATGCTATAGATCTATTTGTTTCTGGAGGCCGATATGGAGAAAGAAATGGGAAGTTCTGAGCATATGATGGAATTCCAGCTGGCTTGTTGTAAAGGCTAAGAAAAAGGGGGAAGTGAGAACTGACCATCAGCAACATTTCATAGTTTTTCAGTTTCCTTCCTCAAAGGATAAGTTTACTAAAGCATGCAAAAGTTTACTAAAGCACGAGTAATTCTTTGTAAAAGACAGGTGCAATCAATCATGAACTGGAGGCTGGAAGTAACAATTACAAGTAACCTATATTAGCTACTTTTAAAGGGCATTTTTAACACATCTTTACAGGCACATATTTTACCTGAATTTTCAAGTTTTATGCATTCTCCAGTCAATTGGGCTTTTATGCTACTTTTTTAAAAGGTAGCAAAGTAATGAGAAGAGGAGCAAGTAACTTATCAAGTTATTCACACACACCCCAGTACTGCAACAACAACAGGCTGCTTCTTAAAAGTATAATGAGATAAAATTGCTTCTGAAACTTTACAATGTATTTTACAATTGCTCAATACGGTAACCTAATCATGTAACATCACTAATATGGCAGAGCATCATTTCATATCATTAAATACTTTTGAATCTTTTTTTTTTTTTCAGTGAAGCTTGCCATTTGCTATTGGGAGGTGTAGGGCTGTTTGTGAAAGTCAGATCCAAAGCTTCCTGGGGAGTTTGGAACTGGTGACAGAGTTCTTTGGCTTCAAGCCTGAGGGAAACTAACAACATATTTTTAACAATGACACAAGGTTTTGTATTTTGAACTAGGACTCTGAAAGATCAGACTTCAAATCTCTGCTTAGCAACAGAAACCCACTGGATGACCTTGGGTAAATCACATTCTTTCAGTCTAAGGGAAGGAAATGGTGAACATCCTCTGAATAAATTTTTCAAAGAAAACCCTATGATAGAGTCACCATGAGTTGCTATTAACTTGAAGGAACATAACAGCAGTGTTTTCATTCTGAAACAATATGCCAAAGTCATCAGATCTTCACAGCATAAATCATGAGCCACAGTGCTATAGCATCATTCTAGTACAGAGCTTTCCAAACTTTTCATGTTGGTGGCACACTTTTTTAGATATGCATAATTTCGCAACACAGTAATTCAGTTTTACTAGCAAACTGGAAGTTAAACTAAACCCTTATAAGAGAAACAGACACATACATAAACTGTAATAACAAAATGTATGGGGACACAACATATCTCACGAAAATCTTTCATATATTTTAAAAAAATATGATTTATAAATAATAACATTCATTTCCAAGATTGTAGGTGACACACCTACACACTTTAGGTGCCATAATAATGTATTGCGGCGCACCATTTGGAAAGCCCTGTTCTAGTACCTCAGACTGTACATATTTAGTCCCTCTCATGTAGAACTTCTAGTCTATCAAGTCCAAAAGTACTGGAAATGAAGTAGAGAACATACACCTGACTCTATCACGAATAGTTCAATTTATTCCCCTGCTCTTTTCCAACATGGCACATGGCTCTGTTTTCTGAGCCATAAGTTATATCTGTGGCAATGTCATAGCATAGCTGTGCTCTAATTCACAGATGGGAATGATATTGTGGAGCTGTGGTAAAGATTATGGAAGCTGCAGTCCAACAACATCTGGAAGGTTGTGTGATTCCCACCACTTCTCTAATTGATCTGTACCCCTCCTAGTCTGCATTCTCATGTATGCTCCTAAACTAGGCTAAATCAGTGAAGGTAAGATCTTCCCAAGTAACCAGCTCTGTAGGAGAACAGTCTCTGATGCTCACCTATATGTTCTGGGTTCAAAAGAGAAGAACCCAGCCCTAAATATCTTTGCTTGTAAGTTTTGCTTAAATCAATGAGAAACTTCTGAGCAAATATGGGTCATGTTACATCTCAACTAAATACAGCTAGTTTATTATGGCACTGAAAACAGTGGAATTGCAGTTACCATGTGCCATACTTCATTTCAAATGAGAGGTGGAAACAGAGTTCAAGCCATTTCTGGCTTGAAGGCAAACAGTTTGAAAATCACTGCAAACCATACTTATTATGTACAAGAAACTGAAGAAGGAAATCTGTGAGGCAGAGAGAGAAATGGGAGCCTGAGCGATACTCACTGTGAAAAAAAGAAAAACAAAACAAAAAGGTGATAGAAGAAAATGAACAAGAGGAAATGTGAGGCAGAGAGAGGAGTGCGAGCTATGGCCCACGGTTTAGCTATAACGTCTGATCTAAATGGGAGCCACATTTTGCCAATTCAGGTGCAGGCAGACCTTATAAAACACAATATACAACTAATTTAGTTATCCATTTCAATTGGTAGTCTCATTCTTCTGCGTTTACTTACTATGGAAATGATGTCGAGTTAGGAGCCAAAACTGGAGGATTCTTCCAAAATTCATCAAGTATACTTTGAACAATTTTCCCAAGATCTGAGTGCATTGTGAACTGTTAAAAGAATAAAAACCTATATGACTTTTAGCATGATGAAAGCAAGTGATGCAATGAAACAGACCACTTAAGACAATTCTGTGGGTGTTTTTGGGCAGGTGTCTTGAGGTGATGGATACTAGTGTCAACAACAGGAACACTTGGTCCAACAGACTGGTTGTACATATGGAATCCTCTGCATAATATCCTGTGTGTACACACATATAAGGGCTGGATTGAGTCCATAATATAACATAAACAAGGATTCCCAGAATACAAGATCTGTGGAAAATACATTTATGGATTCTCTCTCTCTATATATATACATACATACACACACACACACCAAATTAGCTACTGAAAACCACTGGAAACTGCTGTGGCCTGTAGTTTACTTTTTGTGCATTTTTTTTTCCTATTCAGAACACATACTCCATTTTTTAGCAAGTGCATTCTTTGGAAAGTTTTAGTAATTTTGTAATGGAAACTAAATCTGCTACTCAGCATAATTGCTGCTAATAATATATTTTGAAAGACATGAAAACAAGCCTATTCTTGGTCACCCCATTATTATTCTAGAAGCTTACACAATTATACATACATTGTTTATTAAAGGGCAGGCAACATACACTCCTTGTTTGTCCATTAAATGATGTCGTATGGGTGGGAAAACACTGATGATTGGCTTTTCCTGAGGAAACTGAGGCGGAAGCAAGCTGTAAACACAAAGATACTCAATTATTACCACTGCATTCATGTAAGTAATATAAATTATCTGCCTTTTATTTTATAATACAGTATTCTTCAAAGTATAAGATTTTCATTCCTAGAAAATACGGGCAATGAAGCTGTGAGTTCCCTCCTGAGAACTCCCTACATACCCAAACAGAAATGATTCAATAATTCAAATTCCATTCTTTACTACACCAAACACAAACAACACACAGCCCATGAAGCGACTCAAGCTAGTCAGATCAACTAGCAAATCAAAGAAGATTTGGTTTGGATTATATGACATAGAGAGCTCAAAGGTTCCAAGTCACAACAGACCTTGAGCTTTTTTCCTTCTCTTCTCCCTTGCATATGAAAGAAAAATGAAACCTGTAGTTACATTCAAATTCAAAAAAGCATGATTGTTTTCTAATCAAAGTTAGTTAGTAAAACAGTATCTGAAACCACAATTTGACCTTAGCTAACACTGCTGCTTTTAAGTTAATTCTGACTGAGAAGCTTTCACTCTCCTACTCTCATTTGTGAAGAAGAATGGGAATGTCTATATTCTTTGATTCACCAAGATTCATCTGTAATAATATAAACTACCCTTCCATATCTTGGGAAAGGACAAGACAGGGTTTGGGTAATCTTCTGAACCTTTGGAATAGGTGTTTCATAACTTTTTATTCAACTCTTCAAAAAGTAGCAACACATTCTGATACTGTGACAGTTGGAATTTTGCTTCTGGTAGAGCACTACCTTTGGAAATATTGACTCCCCATATGCACAGTCTCAAAAATAAGAAGCTAACTGGACTTTGACTTCTGGCAGGCCAGCGGGTAGACGTTCACAGCTGAACCTCTACAGTGAGGAAAGCTTTCATAGCAAAAGTGTCAGCTAGAGGGAGCACTGACTGGAGAAATTCCTCCTGGATTAAAAGGGGAGTAATGATCACCCATTAGGGTGTTAAATGCAGATTACTTGCATGTATTTTTGAGTAAACTTGTTATGAGTGGGAAGGACTGACATGTTTTGCCCTTGCTGTGAAACACAGCTGTTTGGATCTGATAGACCCATATCAGCAACCTGCTTTTTAAAGAAAACTCTTAAATAAACCTTTGGAGTTACGAAAATGAAAAATTCTTCTGGTTAAAACAGAACAATGAAACCTTTTCAGTCACTTTCTCTTTGCAATCAAGAGCCAAGTAAGTGTGTTGAGCCAACAAGCTGAGACAAATAAATCAGAAAACCAGGTGTTGCCATTTTTAAAAGAGAATAATTAAGGATCTAAGTGCATATATCTTGTGAATAGACTGAATTTCATCTTATTTGTAAAACTAGATGGGATTTTAACAAGGAGAAATCATAGTGTGAGAAAGTACAGATGTTATTTATTTAATGTTGATTAAACTGTCTTGCTGGCAGCTTTTGGTGAGACAAGAGAGAAGTGAGTTAATTCTGAAATTGCTGGAATTTAAGAGGAAATCATCCCAGGATCTCTTTCAGGACTTTTTACAATGGATGATGGAGGAGCTACGTGTGGAACTCCTAAACATGAAAATATGACAGATGACCTGAAGAATAAGACCAGTGAGATCGAGGAGGAATTTTGGGGAGATGTAAAACAAGAGGGGGATACAGAAGTTAGCAATATGGAAATAAAAGAGGTTGAAAATCACATGGAAAGACAAATTCAAATTGAACCAATGGCATGATAAACTACCGAACTGGGAGAGATGTCCTGCCAAGGAATGCTGGTTTGTGAAAGGTGGATTACAGCTCAAGAGAGGAAGAAGGTGGAAGCTAATCTGAAACAATTGATGACTGAAGGCGTTGAGAGAAAGATGATTAAAAAGGGTTCTGTTCCAGGATAACCATTCTAAAATAGAGTGTGGGAAGGAACCTGAAGTAGGAGAAAGGGCAGGTCAGGGAATCTGAGAAGTCTGTCATGCAGTGAAGTCCATGGACAGGACAGTTACAAAGGAAGAAGGGAGTTACATTTAAAATAAAATAGATTTGGTTGAAATTAGGTAATTGAAATGGCTACAAATATAAGATAAGGTAAATTGGATTTGGTTAACAAACACCGTAAACGATTTTACAATATAAAATTGTATAGAAATATTTGGATTTAGTGATGCCATATAACATGTAATAGTTTTACAGTTTTGACTAGTGAAAATATTATGTAATTAAGTCAACAAGCAGCATTTAGTATTAATGTCATTTACCAAGTAAACATAATATGTAATGGAATGTAACAGAAAATAATCCTATGCTAGATATGTTAGCCTTTGGTAGGAGAAAGTTAATTTTTCTTTTTTTTGGTAAGCTTGAACTGAGGGAGGGGAAGAAGAGAAATACTGGATATTATCTTTGAAAAATTTAATCAGTTTGACTATTATAACCTGTTTAAAAGAAGGATCCTTTTCTTTTTTCCCTTTTTCTTTCTCTACTTTTTAATTTCTAATTCAAATGTCTCATGTTTTCTTTATGCTGTTTTTCATTTTCTCTTTTATATTTGTAGACATTTAGTGTTTTCAAAGAATTATTAATAAATATACCTAAAAAAACCTAATCGAAGAAAAATCTTTTAAAAATAGACAATCATTTATATTAGGCTATAATACTGGATTCTGAAAAGCAAACATTTTGACAGTAAATTTCAACTATTTTAATTTATAAAGTACAGCTAAGGTACTGAGATATCATATAATTATGGTCACATGCATGATACTCACATGTTGATATTAATTGTCAAGTTGTTTACAGTGAATGGCAAACGATACTCCACATCTTTCTGTATTTCAGCTATACTGTTAAAAAGAATGTACAAATTATCAGTGGCTGTGGAATGCTGATATTCATGAACTTAATGTGGTCAAGTCAAGCACTCAACAGACTAGTAATCTCAATACGACAATTACATTTACATATCTCCCGTTGAAAAAAATGAATTTAAAATGCCTTACTTTAACTGAAATGTGCCCCAGTCCCTCCTGCCTTTGGCACAATGACTTGCAATGCAGTCAGCCTTTGGGGAATGGTGTCCGAAAACATTCTGGTGTTCACAGTTTGTGAAATGTAAGAACTTGTTTTTTGCTAAGAAAGAACTGGTAACTAGTTTCTATCCCTGGTGGCGCAGTGGTTAAATGCCAGTACTGCAAGCCACAGGGTTGTGGGTTTGATCCTGCCCGGCTCCAAGGTTGACTCAGCCTTCCATCCTTCCGCAGGTCGGTAAAATGAGTACCCAGCTTGTTGGGGGCATGTATAGAAATGTTTTGAAATACGTGTTATTTGTAAGTTGTTCGCCGCCTCGATCCATATGTAGAGGCGGGATACAAATAAATAATAATAATAATAATAATAATAATAATAATAATAATAATAATAATAATAAAAATCCTTACAGGTTCCCAAGACAGCATTTGATCTTCCCCATCCCCTAATCTGGCAATAAATTACATTCCTTAGATGACAGTTTTGTTTTTTTTTAGATTACATATGCAACAATGACTAAGCCATCTTCTGTGCATTTACTACCCAACACACGAGAGACATTTCAGTATTGACATATTCTTTCACTTTCAGTTCTCCAGGCTTCCAATGTGCCAGTTTCTGCATAGATATTGCTTCTTTCGCTTTGCGCGATTGAAGTCTAGACCATTTCCACACTACACTGGCCATTTCCGCACTACAGTGTTAAACTGCTGCTATCCCACTTTCAACGCCCTGTGGAATTCTGGGGCTTGTAGTTTACTGAGACCAAAGAGCTCTTTGGCTGAGAATTCGAAGTGCCCTTCCCTAAACTACAAAGCCCAGACTTCCATACGAGGTTGATAGTGGAATAGCCCCACTTTAACACTGTAGTGCGGAAATGGCCACTGTTATCGTGCTATTATTCCACTTTCAACAGCCTATGGAATCTTGGAGTTTGAGGTTTAGGGAGAGGCGTTTAGAATCCTCAGCCAGGGAGCTCTTTGGCCTCAGTCAACTACAAACCCCAGAATTCCAAGGATGTTGGAAGTCTAGTATAACAGCCCAGTGCGGAAACGGCCCTAATCCAGCGTTCCTCAAATCCAGCCGCTCCCGCCATTCACTCTGAGGGGCCAACTGAGCACAAGACGCTCCAACATACGACAGAGACGCATTTGTCAAAATCCGAAGCCGCCACACCGGGGAAGGGGCCCCGTAAACAGAGACGCTCGCTGGACGCCGACGAGAGAAAGGGGGCGGTAACGGCCGGGGGCTCCTCTTGACCACCCGGCCCCCGGAAGCCCCGCAAGGGAAGCCGGCTATCGAGGGGCGGAGGAAGAGCGCGGTCGCCGAGAGAAGGAGGCGGCCCCGTGGGGGGAAGGGGTGGGCCGCCCCGGCTCCCACCCAGCCTGCGGCCCCCGGCCCCTCCCGGCCCCCTCGCACTCACGCGGCGTGGGCGCTACGCAGAGACTCGATCTGCCGCTGCTTCTGCTGCTGGAGGCTGGTGAGGTGCGAGGGCAGCGCGGCCCCGCCGGCGGACGAGGACGACGAGGAGGAGGAGGAGGCCGCGGCCCCGCCGCCGCTGCCCCCTTTGGAGAGCGGGAAGAGCCAGTTCATCCCCGCGGCTGCCGCTGCCGCTGCCGCCGCCGCCTCTCTTTCCCTCCTTCCTTGGCAACGAAAGCGAAGTAGAGGAGGACGGGAAAGACGACGCCTGGAAGGAGCCTTCGCCTCACGCCTCCGGCGCCTCTTCTTCCCCTCACGGCGAGTCCCTCTTCCGCTCACATAGGAAGTTAGGGGGAGAAGCAACCTCTCTGAGAGGAAAGCGGGGGGAAAAAAACAACGTCAAGGAAATGCGCATGCGCCAATGAGGGGACGGCTCTAAAGACGTCATCATCGGTCTCTGTGAACGGCTCCTCCTATTGGTGTGAACCGCCGCCAGGAACAGCTTCGGGGGTCTGATTGGCTAAGAGCCGGGTCTCCAGCTCGAAAGAGAGAAGGAAGGGGAAGGCCGAGGCGCGACAGAGCGGAGAGTTGAAAGGTTAGGAGGGCGGCGCGCGCTGATGATGTAATGGCTTTGTGCGCTGGGTGGCCGGGGGGCAGCAGGAGCAGGAGCGGCCGGCGCTGCTTTCCGCGCTTTCTCCCAACCACTCGCCGCGCTGGGGCTGCGTCAGCCTCCGGGTCCCAGCTAGGCCCGCCCTCCTCTCCCTTCCCGCGTGAGTAGCCGTCCCTCTTTCCGGGAGCTGAGGGGGCTTCCGGGCCGCGTGTGGGGGGGTTGGGGGACGTTGGAGAGGGGAGGGAGGACGGTGCGCGCCCGGGCGAGTCGGCGAGCGGGGCCGGCGCGGCTGCGGCGGCTCCTGATGCGGAGCCGGAGAGGTACGAGGGGGAGAAGGCGGGCTGGCGTGTGGGAGGCCTTTCGGGGGGGCGGTCGGTCGGGGACCCCCCCCTCCGTTGCTTTATCACTCGCGGTCAACGGTCACGCCCCCAATTCTTTGCTTAAGTGCCAGGAAGGTGCAGGAGGATCCCGCCCCACACCGACGGAGGGAGAGCGTGGCTCTGGGTGGATATAACGGTTTCCCCTCCTTTTTCCAGGTCTGCCTCCTGGGCTGGTTTTCGGTCTCTCTCTCCCTCTCTTTCCTCCTCCCCCCGTTTTTTATCGTCCCTGCCCCTCAAAAACTGAGAGAAACCAGTGTTTATATTAATAGAAGGGAGAAGCCGCCTTGTAGATCTTTTCCTAGATTCAGGGAAAGAGGAATTATGGAGGATCCAAGCTTTATACACAGGCTGTACGCCTCGACTCATTTCACAATTCCCTGTCTGTCAACTGGGTCTGAAAAAGCTTAGTTTCTGGAAAGCTCTTTATTGCTGTGAAAGATTACCAGGCTGTCCCTGTAGACCAGTGGTTCTCAACCTTCCTAATGCTGCGACCCCTTAATACAGTTCCTCATGTTGTGGTGACCCCCAACCATAAAATTATTTACTTATTTATTTATTATTTAGTTAGTTAGTTAGTTATTTCCAGCATCAAATAGATTGGAAACACTGCCCTAAATCACTGCTCTGGATACACTTCTAATGCCTAAAAACTGGTAACCCTCCCCCCTTTTTTAAGCACAGAAAGCGTCCATCAATGCCAGAACTAAGGCAGTAGTTCTAGTTCTGAATGTTGGGTTTCCACAGTTCAAAAAGCCAGTTGCTCCCAAAGGCAATGCCGAAACAGCCCACATTTTACACAAGGCGCAGGGAGGAAAGGACAGGGAGAGAGAAAAGATGGTGGCGGCATAAGCAGACGCGTTTTGTTCCCCTCCCTCCCTTAAAGGGAGTGTGGACGCTGAACGTACAAAAAGCGAGGAATGCAAGACAGTCAGGGCGAAGAACACAACACGTGCATGTGGCAAGCGCCAAGGGTCCACGCACAACAAAAGCGAGAGGAGAAAGTCATCCTGGCTATTTCTGCACTAGACTGTTTAGCGCTATTATTCCACTTTCACCATCCTATGGAATCCTGGGGTTTGCAGGTCTCCTCTCCTCACCTCCGCCTTAACGCTCCGGCTCCAGCTCTCTCCTCTCGGTGTCCTCACCTCCGCCTTAACATTCAGGCTCCAGCTCTCTCCTCCCACTCTCCGCACCTCCGGCTCCACCTCAGGCTCCTCCAGTGCTTTCCCACCAGGCAGGGAAAGACGGGGAAACGCCCAGCATGCCTCCTCTCCCCTCCGCCCAGCGCAGGGGTCTCAGAAGCACTGCTCCCATTGGCTGTGAGGGCACCTTCTTTTAAAAGGGGGGGCAGGATTGAGGAGCGGCGACCCCTGTGAAATGGTCATTCGACCCCCAAAGGGGTCCCGACCCCCAGGTTGAGAACCACTGATCTAGAATCTGGACAGTGATGTGAAATTTTCTGTTGCTTATGCCTGATTAGCATATAACTTAACTTGTATAACTTAACACGAGAACATGCAAAAACCATGTCTGAGATCACTAGGTATGTTGGAAAATATGGGTACGTTAGCTCAAGTTTCTGGCAAACTTGACATCAACACTTTTCTTTTATTTGGGGTGCGGCTTATTTTGAAAATGTGACAGTTGCAACTGTTAATAGACATTGGTTCTTATCTGATAGCAGGTACGTATAACCAAATTAATGTGAGCATGGGAGGCAGCATGCATACCTTCGTAGTGGAGCCACTATGCAGTCAGATGATTCTCAGATTGTGTGACTAATAATAATAATAATATTTATTTCTATCCCGCCTCTCCCCATGGATCGAGGTGGCGAACAACAATAATACATTAATTACATTAGAAAACATTAAAAAACATACCTAATCCTCCCCATCCACCAACCCACCTAAAACCAACCCCCTAAAACACACAACAATTAACAATTAACAACAATCAACTGACTATTAAAAGACTGCTGCCATGCAGCTACAATGAGCTGCATTTTTATTTTTTGCACACCATTTACAGACAGTGGGAAAAACAAAGTACAGTGTATTGTTTTATTCAAATCTTCACTAGGCTCAGATACAGGACTAGAAAATGAATCTATCCAGTTATTTCTTTGGGTTATGTATTCTTTTGTTTTTGGTCTGTTCCCTACCTCAAAACATTAAAACTCATTACAGCTTCTTGCAAACCTGTCATTCCATCATTTTACTGCAAGGCTGTAAATTCATCTCGCATGTCAGAGAGTGGGTTTTAATATTGCCGAGCAGTATTTTAAGTTTTTGTCAGGGCTGTGGAGTCAATATGCCAAGCCTTCCACTCTCACTCCTCTCTTTTCTGCTGTCTTGGCTCTGACTCCTTCATAAATGGCAAATACATGTCAATTAGCAATTACAAATTTACTGTAATAAAATGATAACGCAAGACATTTCATCATTACCACTTAGGCTACCTAGATTATTCGAACATAAAATGTATTTATTTGATTAAAATGTCTGAAAAAGAAAAGTTACCTAAATTTGTCTGGAAGTAAATATGCAACAAACTAGGCATTTAATATTTTTTTGAAAAAAGGTAAAATCTAAGTGTGAAATTATGTGTTTAACACATATTGGTATATCATTTAAAGTTTTCTTTTAAAGTTTGCTGCCACCCCTGACTCCATGTACAATTGCTTCTGACTCCATAGCCCTGATTTTTGAGTGCTTACATTTGAGCTTTAAAGTATTGGAATTTTCTAGGCTTCATAATACATACTCTGTGGAAAATATTTCTATACTGTGTATATTGTCATTATCTCCTTGTATCGGCTTTCCTTGTTCTCTCTGCTTTGCAGAAACTGTGACAGGAGATTGTATACATTATAAAGCTATTGCTCTTGTCATTTTTTTCTGGCCCACCCAGGAAGTGATTAAGACTGTTGGCAAAAGCATCTAAAGCCTTTATTTTTGCATTCATGACTTAGATCTGTTGACCTAATTTCAGTTCATTAGTATGTTGTACAAGCAGTGACCTTGCTGTCCATGTCAACTAGTGACATGACCTGTCTTAATTATCTTAATACATTTCAAGCAGAGTGGAATAAATTGATATTATTTCACTAAATAAAATAGCTGTCATGATCATGCATCCGTGGAGGCAAGTCCATTGAAACAAGTTCAAATGAAAGCTACCATTCTGTGCAAAAATATAGTGATATCAGTGCTGTTAAACAGTGGGGCATACATCTGAATCTAGATGTACTGTACATGAGTTCATATTGAGTAGCAGTAAGCATCTGCTGGAATCCTGTGTACCTATTATCATTAAATCTGAGTCCTCTGCTTGTCAGGAAAACAATTTCAGAATAGACTTTCTAATTGAAACCTAAAGCTGTAAAGGTTGTATGTTATTGTTTCTTTACTTTAATTTCAAATGTACTGGCATCACATGTTTTCCCAGATTCCTAGTGTTAGTGATCTATTTGCATCATATTTTATAAGATTGAGTTCTGTCTAATCTTACTGGTATTTGTGGTACGTTAATTTCAATATCTGGTCCCACAACTGTATCTTAGTCCTGTGTATGTTTTATTGTTTTACTGAGTTCCATGGAATGTATTATTTGGGTAACTGAATAGAACTGAGGTCTTCATTAGACATTAGTCCAACAGTTAAATAATAGATTTTCATTCTTTGCCTGAGACATCTCTACCTTCTAATGATTAGCAAGTCAGTATATGTTTGTGGAAGAGTTAACATAATGTATAAACTAATTTTTTTTTGGTCGATCAGCAAAACCAGCAAATTCTACATATGTGTCAAAGTGGACTCTAGCTGACTTAATTTTTCATAGTGTTCAGGTTACTGGATTTTGTTGTGTTCATGAATTTGAAATAATTGTTTCCTTTTTAATTTGTCTTTTTAGGTATATTACTAAATCATATTTTATGAAACTGACTTTTTGTCACACACACCTTTTTGATGCCTGTTATCTGAAACCTCCCAACTATGCCAGCAGCTACAGTAGATCACAGCCAAAGAATTTGTGAAGTTTGGGCTTGCAACCTGGATGAAGAGATGAAGAAGATTCGTCAAGTTATACGGAAGTTTAACTATGTTGCCATGGTATGATTTTTGAGATGTTGACGATTTTTGTTTAAGTTGCAGCTAGTTTAAAAATATTTGGACTGAAGTGATGGAAAGAAGATAATTGAAATTGTTATTTCTGAAAATCCAAGTTATTTCATTGGAAAGAAGCTTTAAATAATCAGTTGGAATGTGGACCAAGTGTTATGTGACTTTTATAATGTGATTGCTGGTTCTGTTTGTATCATATGCTGTATTTATGGTATACAAATGCGGACACAATATGGGATCTGCACCAGCACTGCATTTTGGGGCTCTGGGAACTGGTGTAGGAAATAACTGTGACATTCTGTCCCATATGTTCTCATCGCAGAGAAAGGTTTCCATCTTAACAACAGTTGAACTTGGGCCTGGGAAACATAATAGCAAAAGAATCATGATAGAAAAATGAATAGTGCTTCAAGTATAAATCAGTTGGGTCCTTCATTGATGGGTGACAGGTGATATAGCCATTGAGACAGATTCTATATATTTGTACAAGACTGGTTGAACAGTGCCAGTGAGGCAGGATGCCCAAAGACCTTACAAGCAGTAGTAGTAGTAGTAGTGGTGATGATGATGATGATGATAATAATAATAATAATAATATTTATTTCTATCCCGCCTCTCCCCATGGATCGAGGCGGCGAAGAACAATAATACATTAATTACATTAAAAAACATACCCAATCCTCCCCACCCACCAACCCGCTTAAAACCAACCCCCTAAAACACACAACAATTAACAACAATCAACTGACTATTAAAAGAACGGCAGGACAGTTGGTGGGAGGCGGTGGAAGTACTAGTCTGGGAAGGCCTGTCGGAAGAGAGCAGTAGTAGTGTTATGGATACCAGACCCTGGACGAACAGGAACACAACACTATTTTCGATGCTGGAATCAAAATATGTCATTCATCATGGTTTATATAGTCAACCCCCCATAAAATATTCTTTGTGTAACCAAAACAGATGCTGATGTAGTAGAGCTGTTCTTAGGCATTACCGGTGTGATATGGGATCTAATCATTTTTTAGGTGGTAAATCTGCCAACTCAGTTTGCTTTGTTTTAGAATCCTGGTTGCGTCTCAATTTCACTGGCATAAAATTCTGGGAAATTTATGACCTTCTAGCTGTTACGGGATTGCAGCTCCCACAGGTTCTGGCCAGCACATCCAATTCTGAGGGGTGATGGAAAGTAGAGTTGAACAGCATTTGGACAACAACATGTCTTTAATCTCTGATCTAAACACTGGTTAAAAAGTTATCACAGAGCCTACAAAAATGAGCAGCAACACACTGTTTTAATTTTCTTTTTTGAAAATAGCCACAAAGTTGCTTTTTGACTATATTCTTTCAGCATTTTTTCCTAAAATATTGCATTCTTCATATTAATGACCCAAAACTGTCCATGTTTTGAACTTTCCTAATGTGCTGTTTCTGTAGTAGCACAGTAAAATTTGGACTGTGTTATTTATTTGAAAGAACGTGCATTTTGTTTGTTCTGCATCTTCATATTTGTGTGTGATATAAAGGGTGAGTCAGAACAGTATATCTGCTTCAGTACATCACCACTATATAGAGCCTTGCATGAGTCAAATGTAAGAGGAAAAGAATGATGGCTGGGACATAGAAGGCACAATGTCAAGAACTGTTCCTACTCAGTCTGTAGCAGTATTGCAACAACAACCACAAAATAATGCTATTAATTAAAAATAAGAAAGCCAAATATCATAGTTCAGATTGCAGCGCTGAATTACGTTGCAGTTGTTCTTGGGGTTACCCAAAAATTTAATTACAAACTAGTGTTTGTTCCCATGCATGATGTCAAGAAGGTTTTTCCAAGGGTCTTTGAAGCATCCAGCTTGTCGTCCTACCAATGCTTTGTCTTTTTTGTTTGTTTGTTTAATTTTTCAGGATACAGAGTTTCCAGGTGTAGTTGCACGGCCTATTGGAGAATTCAGAAGCAATGCAGACTATCAGTACCAACTCCTTCGTTGTAATGTGGACTTGTTAAAGATAATTCAGTTAGGGCTGACGTTCATGAATGAGCAAGGCGAATATCCTCCAGGAACCTCAACGTGGCAATTTAATTTTAAATTTAATTTAACGTAAGTTTCAAATATGACTGCATCCATGTTTAAACTTACAGTGTTAAGAAAAATAGGTTTTAAAATCTTGATTGATGTTTCTTGTTTTAATGCATTTTTCTCTGTTTCTCTGCTTGCTATAAGAAGAATGATAAATGCTTATATAATTATTTTTTTCATTCTTGTTTTATTGGTTTTGTTCAATCCATTTTATAAAACCTTGGAGCAGAGTTGAACTGATCGTGGTTCTCATATGTTTGTGTATATATTATGTGTATGAACAACTTAAATTTTAAACTATTGTTAGATAATTCTCTTTGTTCAGTTACTTCACATGCTGTATGTGGGGCTGCCTTTGAAGAGTGTTTGGAAACTTCAGCCAGTCCAAAGGGAGTTATAAACAGATTGCTAATTGAGGCTGGTGACAAGGATCATTGTAACTCTCTTGTTGCAACAGCTCCAATGGCTGCTGGTATGTTTCCAGGCACAATTAAAAGTTATAATAGCTTAGGTCCAGGTTATTTGAAGGACTATTCGCCTTTATGAACCAGACCATACTTTGAGATCTATTGAGAAAACACTTCTCTCTGTCCTGTCACTTCACATCTGGTGATAACACGGGAGAGGGCCTTCTCAGTGGCTGCCCTCCAGGCTCTGGAGCTCCCTTCCCAGGGAAGTTAGACTGCCATCCTTCCTAATTTCTTTTCACAAACAAGTAAACACTTCTTTATTCTGAAAGGCATTTGATAAGTGACTCTGTAAGGCCCGTCTTACATAGTGCTCTGCATATTGCTAGTCTGGTTTCTCTCCAGCCCCTAAAATTTGTTTGCCTTATCTTGTAGATTTTTAATAATGTCTTTTTAATTGTTGTAAGCTGCTTTTAGTCCTGATCTGGGAAAAGGTAGTGAAGAAAAAATATGAATAATATATTTTTTTTGCAGTGAAGAGTGAATGTAAGGATTCCAAGATGGGGAACTTACTTATCCCTGCTTGTTCATGATTCTCTGAATACTGCCAATTGACATTAGTAGAATTTAGGTTTAAATTGTAAATGGATAGAGATTAGAAGACAAGAAGAAAAGTTACTTCTTAAGGATGGGCACTCATTTGGATGAGGGCTAAGTAGCTGCTGGAAACAAGGACTGCTATACTGCAGCAGCCACAGTATGAAATGGGGCTTGTGCCACAGTGGCACCCGTACTACCTTCCACAGGAAATTCTGAACGCAGTTTTGAAAAAACCCCATTTTAAATACCAAGAGAAACTTTTCATAATTTTCTTATCCAACATGTGGACTGTTGTTGATGTTGTGTGCATTCAAGTTGTTTCTAACCTACAGTGACCTTAAGATGAACCTATCATAAGGTTTTCTTTGCAAGATTTATTCAGAGGGAATTTGTCTTTGTCTGAGGCTGAGCAAATGTGACCCAGTGGGTTTCCACGTCAGAGCAGGATATGATGTGATAAAGCAGTCCTGGTCTTGTGGACTGCTAGGTGAACTTTTGTTTGGAAGAAAAGGAGATGACCCCTTGAAAGATGTTTGTACCACTGAAATAAGAGAGAAGATGGCAGGAACTGCTGATTCTTCACTATATGGGCTGCAACAAGGTGTTTCTCTGTGTGAGCGATAGCTTTACTATTTACAGTTCATGTCATGAAGAGCATAGAATTGGGTGTGTTCTTTCATTTTATTGTATATGCATTTACTTGAAGGAAAGACAGCTTTCTTCCAAATGCGTGATGAGAATACCAATGACAATTCACATCAGACTCTTTTAATTTCTTTTTGGAAGGTTTAATACAGGGTGGGCAACTGTAGAGGGAGTGTAGACCAATTTTTGCTCCTTCAGCCTCCTGGAATGTCATGCAGGTATATCAGACATGTTTGGCAGTGCTGTCGTGTTGCTTCCTGTTTTGGCTGTCACTAATTTTCAGTGGATTTTAAATAATGTTTTTCAGAAGACTTTAAGGGGCCTGGGGGATCTTGAGAGATCTGTTGCCAAAGTGCTGTGTTTCATAGCAATTTTAAGGCATGGGGGTTGGGTGAAAAATCTGTATTTTTTTTATGTGGGGGGCAGAGGATGCAAATTGGCCCATGTAATGCCTACAGGCTGCACTTTTCCCATCCCAAGTTTAATAATTCCTAAAAAGTGTATTGAGGACTTTTCTTCTTTTTTTATCTCTTAACATTTATATTTAGGCCAGAGCCTGGAAAAGTTTTTGTACAGGTTTGTGTAAGAGGGTATTTAATATACATTTCCATACTATATACATTGATAGTTAGTTTTACTAATGTCATTTGTATTCTGCCTTTTCCCCAAGAGCATAGCAGGTTGATTTGTGCCTGGTTACACCTCCTCCCATCACTTGAATAGCCACTGACTGACTGTGGGATGTGCTAGGAAGCTATGGTCCAAACTGTCCCCCTGACTGGCTGCCTCCAGCATCCCAAGCATAAGTAAATTGGCAGCTCCAATAGCATTAAACCAGATTTGGGTCGTAGCATGCTACTTTATGCTCCAATAGCATTAAACAGGATTTGGGTCATAGCATGTTGCTCCCAGAATCCTCCAGCTGCAGGGCCACTAGTCATGCTCTTTGGGCAATAAAGTAGCTTTTCCAAGCTGAGTGAACTAAAGAATTATAAAGAACTTTGGATACAGAGTATTGTATGAGAGATGGACTAAAGTAAATTATCTGAGCTCTGATTAAATCTGAGTGAAGTGAAGAACTGTAAAGAAATTAATGCACTGAACAGTTCTGTGAAGATACAAATTTTAATACACCAGTAATTATAGATGCTTCTGGGTCAGTGTGCTTTGGACAGTAGCCTCTTACCCCAATCCTAAGCATACTTAATTAGAAATAAGTATATTGGTTTCACTGAACTTTGCTTTGAAATCAGTGTGCTTACAATTGTAACCAAACAGCCCAGTTCAGTGCATGCTTACTCAGAATTTTATTCCACTGAGTTCATTGTGTGATATAGAATTACAGATTTTGTATCTGAATAAACATATAATTAACTAGCCATTGTCCAGGTTGTGACTGAAGTGTTGGCTTGGCCACTCAAATATGACCTGATTATCTCAGAAGCTGATAAAAAGTTTTCCTTATGCTAAGCGATGAATTTATTTGAGCCAAAACACACATAAAGGTCAGTCTAGACTTGGCAGATTCAGAAATCCTGGATCTTTCTGCTGACCCTTGATCCCTAGTTCCTGGAATTAACCTTTTATAACTTCATGGTCATAGTGATAGTGTGTGAGAAAGATTTTTCTATCACAAACAACATATTGTCAGTCAGTTTCCCAGACACATATTCTAAATGTTTAACAGTTAACTTAGACTGCAGTCCTGTGGTCATGGAATTCTGTGGGATTTGCATATAATTAAACATGCTTTACAGGAGAAACCCATCAGTCTTACCATAATTGTTGCTGCTTTGGTGGTTTAAAAACACAGTTTGTAGTTCCTGTTGAATTTTGGTTGACACTTTTTCTTCAGGAATTCTATATTTTTAAGTGACTTTTCTTTCCATATTGTTTTTCTCAGAGAGGACATGTATGCCCAGGATTCCATAGAGTTACTAACAACATCTGGAATCCAATTCAAAAAACATGAAGAAGAAGGAATTGAGACTCAATACTTTGCTGAACTTCTTATGACATCAGGAGTAGTGCTATGTGAAGGAGTCAAGTGGCTTTCATTTCATAGGTAAATGCAGCGTATAAAAATCACTTGAATTATTGATTACGTTAATTTTTTTTCTGAGCCTGTAAGAGAACATAGTTATCTTTGCTATCATGTTGGAATATCAGGACTAACTGAGTTTTGGAAATAGCAATGTGATTTTATTTTAAAGGCTTTATTGCTGTAAAGATATCTCTCAAGCTTATGCTTTGGCTCCAGTTGACCACAAATGATCTAAATGTTAAAATGAGGCACTGAAGTGTTGGCCTTGTAGAGAGGGAGCACTGTATTTTTCTATTTTGCTTTGACAGTTTCCCAGGTCAGAGGAAGGAACAGCCACGTATTTCTGCCTTTTGTGTACGCTTAGCAGGTAAATGGAAACTGGAATTAGTTGATTAACATCGTTGGAAGGTCCAAATTCAGTACAGCTCTGAAGACTCTTTGATAATGCTGGTAGGGAAAACATGAACCTTCTATCTTAAACTGTAATTGCCAAATACTGGAAGATTTTTTTAAAAGTAGCTGCTGCATGGAATATCTTCTCATTTTATTCTAGCAGGGACTAGTCCTTTGACTTCTCTCAATGTCTCCCTTCCCCTGAAAAACAGGAGAAGGATCACTTAAGGGAAATGGCTGAAATCAACATTTGAAGGGTTTGGATTTTGGTCTAGATATCTAAGCTTTCCCTAATAAGTTCTGCTGTGGTGTCTTTGGCACACAGCACCAGCTTCTGCTTCCACACAACTTAGTCTTAAAACAAGGGGGAATGCTTGCTTGGTGGATTACTCCCTAACGTGTGTGAAATCTTTTTTTTTTTTTTTGAGCTGTGAGGAATCTTTTCTTTGGTCAGGTTGCTGAGTACAAAATTTCTTACAGAAGCTAAGTTTTAGAACATATACGTATGGGAAAACTTGCTGTAGAAAGTTGCTAGGAATAGTGTTTATCGTAAAATCAGTCACTGTATTCCAGGCTAGCTAGGATTGATGGATATGGAACGTGGGCTCCATGCATTTCGTATGGAATATCTCCCAGAGCATGAAATTAAAAAGGGCATGTAGCAGCTGTTCCAGCCATGGGTATCCAGTCCGTGGTTATTAAGAACTTGTTTGTAGTACCCCTGTGGAGTGAGGACAACATAATCAGTTTTAGGTGCAGGCTTTGAATTGTGTTTTAATTGGTTTTTGAATAGTTGGAAGAAATGTGTGAGGCAGACTTTGAAATGATAGCTATTTAGCTCTAGCACTTGATGGAGAAATATTAAAATGTTTTGAGTTGAAATATTACTGTGTTGAAGTAATGTGTGTTTGAGTTGAAATATTACTGCAATACTAGAAATCTTTAGATTATTTTGAAGCTTTTAAAGTGGCAATCCTTTACTTCAGGAAGTTCCTACTTATTCCTCCATTAAATTTTTATTTCTGTTATACAGTCTTATGGACCAGGAATTTAGCCAGTCTTTTCTTAATTGATGCTTGAATGTTACATATCTTTACTGAGTGGTAACAGGCATTTTTAATCAAGCCTGTTTCATAGCCTTGCGTTCCTGTAGAAGTATAATTTTTAGTTGCAAGAGATTTTGGGGATCATTTAGTTGAGGAGTGGAAATCCTGCACAGGTCACTTGTTGCTTTCAGGTCAGCCAGGGAAAGGATCAGAGGGAAAATGCAGTTTGAACTCCTTCGTGCCTCTGGGAGTGGTGTTTCTGCATTTACATAACATGCAGAGCCCCCTGTGCTTTGTTTTATTCTCTAAAGAGGGGAAGTTATAAAACTCTAAATGGAGTTTTAGTCACTCCTGGTTTTGTTTTGGCAGGCTGGTGCAACCCACAATGGGTCCTGGGGATTAAAAATAGGCTTCCAGACCTCTGGAAATTGCTCTCCCCATATGTAGTCCAACCCAATGCTTAATCATGCTGGTACAACATGGAACAGTTTTTCTAAACTAAAGGAGTCCTTGAGGAGGGGAAAGCTGATGAGGGGAGAATGAAAATATTACCTAAATTTGTTCTTTTAAAAAATAAAATGAAAAAAAAAATTGGTCTCAACCAGTGCAAAAAGAAGTAGTGTAGTCCTAGGAATGTTTGTTATTTTTGTGTACTTTCAAGTCATTTTCAGCTTATGGTGACCATGAGACAACCCTATCATGGAGTTTTCTTGACAAGATTTGTTCAGGGTGAGGTTTGCCTTTGCTTCCTTTTGAGGCTGAGATAATGTGACTTGCCTAAGGTCACCCATTGGATTTCCATGGCTGCGTGGGGAATCAAATCCTGATCTACAGTTGTAGTCTAGTGCTCAAACCACTGCACTATGCTGTCTTTCAGGCTGCCATATTTATTGAGAAGCCTGTTCAATTCAGTTGGTCTCATTAAGTGTGTTCAGGATTGTACCTGTACTCTCTTACAAAGATGCTTATATGGTGGCAATACTAAAATTCTATCATGTAACATTAATTCTTCTGTATTCCTGGTGGAAGACTCAATAATAATCCCATCGGAGTGTTAGTCAATTGGGTATTCCTTCAATATTAAAGATAAAGGACAGATTGAAATATTTTAACATTTGGGATGAATGCAGACCTATTTGCATTGCAGTAATTAGTTTTGGTTTTGACTCTATATTAATGGGATTTCAAAGTTTTAAGGATAGCAGTTTTGTTGCTGATGAAAAGTAAATTGGACTACACTTGTTACATATTGTAAATACCGGTATCTGTTTGGGCATGCTGCAAAACAAGTGAGAAGCTGCAGAACTACATATCTAAGTTTGCTTTACTCTATGCCAATATTATTATCATCATCATCATCATCATCGTCATCATCATTGTTTATTTATATAGCACCATCCATGTACATGGCACTTTACAAATTTAAAATACAACAGTTGCTCTAAATAAATACATAATAAAATGAAAATATACAATGAAAAGGATCCAGGGTATATGGAATTACAACCAGTACAACATAACATTACTATAATGGCAGTAAACATTACTATAATGCCAATAAAATACAGTATCTAAATAGCAATAAAACTAGTCCAACATTGCAAAGATTTCGGAAAACAAGAAAGTTTCTAGTTTAAATTTAAAAACAGTAAGAGAAGGGGCAGTTTGCAAGGTCACCGGAAAAGGGCAGCAAGAGAAAAAGGGCATAACTGAGCTGAAGAGAAGGAGACTCTAGGCTGGGTAAGAAGGCAAGTATTTGTGGAGCATAAGTTTCCAGCTGGCTTGTAAGGAAAGATAAGAGCAGCAAGATAAAGAGGAGCTAAATTATGTAAGACCTTAAAAGTCAAGACAAGAAGCTCATAAAGGACCCTGAAGGGATAGGTAACCAATGAAGGGAAATCAGGAGAGGGGTAATGTGATCGAAATGGTAGACTAAGAAAATGATTTTAGCAACAGAATGAAAAACAGAAACCAGAGGGGAAAGATGAGATCGAGATCAATAAAAACTGTACTGCACTATTCCACAGGAATTAGTAAAAGTCTTGAAATATGACTCATTGTAAACAACTTTTTAATTAATGTGAAAACACATGTTCTCTTGAATTTATTGTAATTCTGATGTCACTAGAATGATACACACACAAAATAGTAGAAATAAATCTGTGTGTGTGTGTGTCTGTGTCTGTGTCTGTCTATCTAGAACAGGACCTACCTTATTGGAGGTTACAAATCAGGAAAGTTTTGCAAGGTCTTCAATATGTTAAGTAAGAAATAAGAGAATGTATTATGCCTTTGTCAGATATGGTTTGACAGACTGTAGATATTAAATATATGCACATGTAGCTTCAATGAATGTGAGTGCAGTGGAAAAGGAGATCATTAATTCTGGCAGAAGCTGCTGAATCTGGTAGAAGTACACTATCCTGACTGTTAGGAACACATTGAAGCTGCATAGAATCTATGAAATCCTGTAGAAAATAAAGCAAGGAATGTTGCATCATCATTTAGTAGCTGGTGAATCAACAGAGGCAAAAATAACAGAAAACGATGATTAATAATTTTCAAAAAGTAGAGGAATAGCTTTGGAAAATTTGAAATACAAAATAAAAAAAATATAGGAGGATTAGAGAAATTACATAATAATACAAATAAACCTTAAGATAATAAATGTTTAGCAGTGCTCTTAAGGTATAATGGAAAACAAAGATTTTTAGTTGAATAGGATATAAATAGGAGCATTCATCTCTTAAAAATATTTATTGATGATAGCTGTGGATATAAAATGGGTTGCTGTTTTATTTTTTAAAAAACAAATTGTAGAGATATTTAGTGAAAATATTGTACGGGAACTTACGTACAGCTGGGCTTAATACTTCCAGTGCTTTCAAAAAAAGAACTAATCTTTCACTTAAAAAATGACTTTTGACGTCTCTCGCAACACTTACTCAATCTCTGTTGCTCTCATTCTCTCTCTCCCTCTTTCTGTGTGTGTACATACACGTGTGTATGCCAATTAAGGCAAGACAAATTCAAAAGTTATCAGTAGTAAGTGATAGACGGTAGGTCTGGATTGCAGAAAGAGACAGATTTGAGTTTTCAAAGTGGGCATTGTATTCACAAGTGGAAAACCAAACTTTATTGTTCTTGTTTCATTGGTTGTAGTGTTCTCAGTGATTTCAGGGTTGTTGGGCATGTGGTCTGATGAGCCTACTTTAATTATCTGAGTACATTTCTTCCATACTATCTTACAGTGAAATACCTTTTAAAAGTTGTCTTTGCCTTATGCAGAAATTTGTACTCTAGAGAACTTTCTTTCCTTTTGGTTGGCTTAGTAAGGTATTATTCCCACAGTGTATGGTTAACATGACTTCCTTGTGTTTATATGGAGCATATGGGTTTCCTTTCTGAGTGAGAGGCTCCCATAAGTGTTTGACAATTTCACTCATGTAATGGGGTTTTCTAAGAACTGTATAACTTCTTTCATGTTGGAAGGCATACGATATATATATATATAGAGAGAGAGAGAGAGAGAGAGCAAGACAGACAGACAGAAGGCATCTCAGAATGCTTCGTGAGTTTATTTGAAAGGAAGGGTCTTCTGGAATGATTACCTGTCTAATTGCAGATGTTTTTATTTCGTTTCCGTTTATGGTTGCTTTGCAGTGGCTATGACTTTGGATATCTGATAAAGATCTTGACGAATTCCAATTTGCCTGAAGAAGAGCTGGACTTCTTTGAGATACTGAGATTGTTTTTCCCTGTCATTTATGATGTGAAGTACCTTATGAAGAGTTGCAAAAATCTCAAGGTAAATGGACTGATGCTTTCTACACAGATTAAACAGAGATTCAATTGTAACAGTTAGACCTCTTCTCAAATAAAAATTTGTGCACTGAGAAATTCTCATTGAAACCTGGGGCTCAAATCCTGTTAGTAGTCCTGGCTGGAGTAAACCCATTTACTCCAGTAAACCCATTTACTTGGTGAGCCAAGTAAATGGATGTATATATGTATATCTCATTGATTCAGTAGGTCTACTCTGGTTAAAACTAATAATTGGACTGGGGGCTACATGTCCAGGAAAAGGCTTCTGGCCTAGCCTTAAGTTTCTTTTTAAAAATGTGAAGAAGCACTCTTGCAGCTCACACAGGCTTTCCACTTTGGTGAGAACCAGGCCTTGTCAATCTAGCAATTTGCTATTTGAAAGAGAACTGGTGGACGTGCCAGATAGAGGTAGGGCCATGGAATTATGTTTGCAAGACTTTTCCCTTGACAGAATAATCCCGTTTGAATATTTTTTGTGTTTCTTTGGAAGGATGGGTAACATATAGCTAATGTTTCAAAAGTTTCAGTTTGCATTGGCTTGCATAGAATATGAGTGGCAAAAAATCCTGCCATGTGTTTATGCCCTGTCATATACCTGCTTTTCTTCCTTTAATTGTAATCCAGGTGCTCAGTCTACTGGGGAGCTTCTGTCTTCCAGTGCCAAAGAATGAACTGGGACAAGTCTGAGACTAGTTCATGCAGTAGTTCTTTTAAAAAATGTTCACTGATAGCGACAGCCACAAGTAGAGAGTTTCCTTCCTGTCTGGTCTCACCACTGCTGCCTTGATAGCTGGCAGAAGAAGGGAATTGAAAAATTGGAAATGTTTTTCTTCTGTCGTAACTTGCAGGCAGAATTTATGTGCTTGTGGAAGGTAGCATGAGTGTTTCTAGCAGCTGGTAGGAATCAATAGGTACTATAGAGACCAGGAAGCTTCTCATCATTTTGGCATGTCTGTTTGATGCTCCCACATGAACTGGGCTTGATATCTTAATTGCAGCTTAGTGAGGTTGAAAGAGGTGGATAGTTCTTGAAACAAGAAGTTAACTTCATAGGATCAAAGGCATCTGAACACATCAAGAGATACAGGATGAGGTTTGTTTTGCTGAGAAGCTAATTGGGGTACTAACTGGCTTGTTCTGATAGGCATAACATTTGGGGACACTTGTTGAACTGGACGATAAATGCACGCTGGAAAAGGAGGCATGAAAGGGAGAACAGCAAAGTGGTCTATTATTGCTTCCGTGGTGTTGACAGACTTAAGCCTCCTTGCAATACAGACTGGTACTGAATTTAAAGGTGCAGAACTCATCTGAGGCAAGGGGTAGTTTAGCATTATGAAGAAATACAATAAGAGTATAGTCATCCTTGATGAACTTGCTCAGCCAGTGATAAAAATGGTGGTTAAGGCAGCTTTCCCTATATTCAAAATTATGAATTGCTTGTTTGCAGTGAATATTACATATTTTTGAAAAAAAGAAAGCAGATGTTGAAAATCCTGCTGCATTATAAACCTAGAGACTTTGGGGTGGGTAAGTTCTTGCCTTACTGATGTAGTCACTTTATGAAGATATTATACGCGTTCAGTACAGTAGTTTCAAGAGAAAAAGATGGCTGGACAGTAGCAGTGTTTTGAATTTTGCATGATGAATATTACCCACTAACTAATTCTGTCGCCATGACAATTCATTCCTGCTAATGAGATTTAAAGTGAATATTGTTTCAAATAGGGATTTCATTATGTGAGCTGGGAATCATCCTATGTGTATGTCAGCAAACCTTCATTGTCTTTGCTGCTTGTTCTTGTTATTTGCTGAAAAATAAAATGATGCTTGACTCTTGAAATCAAATTTCTTGTGAAGACAGAATTTGTACAACAGGTGACACGAAGGCAGTTGAGTTGCACTGAAGAGATGCACATTAGCAGCATCTCTCAGCAACCTAGTGCTGTGGTGGTTTTGTTTTTAACATTTTGAGAGTCTGATGGTTGTCTAGCAGCCATGTCCTCAGTTTTTCTGTGCAGCTGCTTCTAAGACAAGCTAGATGGCTTATTACAGGCTTTAACAATGGTTTAATGTCTTCTTTCCTGCCTTCCCCCACATTGTGTATTCACTTTCCTCTTTGTCACAATGGTAGACCTCTTGTGGATTGATAGATATGGGTGGACTGCTGAGAGTTGCAGTCCAACTAGAGCTGCCCATACTTTGCCCACCTGTGCTTCACCTACTATTGCCTTTCCTTTGGCTTCATTCTAACCCTCATGACAATGCTTTGAAAGATGTTATAAGGCTAGTGATCATCTGCTTAAAAAAAGGGTAGAGGCTGTATAGAAGTATGTATCATACAAGGCCTGTTTGGGCACCTAAGAACCTTGACTCTTCTGTTTTTTGATCACTTCCAGTGACTGCAAAAGAAATTGAAGTACATGTTACTTTGTGGTAATTCTTGCATGATTTAATGGATTTCACACACCTCTTTTAATGTTCCATGTGTCTGCAATAAGAACTTTTGGAACAACCTTCCTCAAACTGCCAGTCTCCATGATGAGGATAAAGGGAATCCCAGTAGATCTAGATGGTGCTAGTGGGAAGGCTGTTGTATATGATGCCTAAACTCCGATTTGAAAGGTGTAATCCTGTTTTCTTCTTTTGGTTATCCAGCATAGATCAGCGGCAGTTTTAAATTACTTCATTTAATAGCTAAACCTGCAGTTGTAAGATTGGCCAAATCCACATACGGAAGGGTAAAAATCCTCAAAATCACTAGACAGCATGACAAGGGAGATAAATGTAGACTGACTAAATTTGTTTATACACATTCTGTATGTATTGACTAGTGTTTAAGCTGAGGTGCATTGACGAATGTGCTACATATTTCTCCTAGTTTTGAATAGGACCACTTATAACATTAAGGATGGGAAGGCTCCTAGTTTTTTTAAATTTGAAATAACCACTAGATTTATTAAATATATTTCCTGTTTTTGGATCCTATATTGGTGGAATTTCTTGCCTATAGTTTTATAAGTTTGAGAGCTTTCATTTCTATAACAGTGAGCTTTCCTTGATGCCTAAGTCTTAAAATATTAAAAGGCAAAATCCTGAATTTAGGTGGTGGTAGGGAATGGCTTTTTCCATTTGGGTAACATTTTAATGGCAACATATATACTATGTTAAAGCTTTTGCCACTGTTAGGTCTTTTGCATTTTCTTCTTTAAATTTCCCAGCTCTGAAGAGTAATTTTCTTGCAGTCCTGGAAGAGTACATGCTGCATTTCCACACTTGAAAACACTATGAGTGCCGTGGCTAGGTAGATCATCAGAAGCCTCTGTGTAAAGACAGTGTCATGGTGTCTGAGTTATACAAATGAAGCCATATTTAATTGGTTGCTTCAGCAGTAGCGCCTAGTAAATCAGCCCTTCTATCGAGATAGTGCATTTGGTTATCTGCCATCATGACTCCCTCCCCTACCCCACCAAGGACCAAAATATCAAAAATTGAAGCACTGTTTGAATTTGCTAGTGTGTCTTAATTCTGACAGAGTCATGTAACATTTTTTAAAAAAATCTTACTCAGTGTGACCATTTCTGTGGCATGAAATGTAACAAGACAAATTAATAAATGGAATTTTTTGAAGGTCTTTGCTTTTAAAGTATGTGCAAGTTGAGCTAAGACTGTGATTAGAAGAAAAACACACAGTTTTTCAGTAGTGTGGTCATAGTGCATTTCTCCTTTTCTCAGAAACTGTAACAGATAAAATGGAATGGTACTAATTCTTTGGCTACTTTTCCATTACCTGATACCATATATTGAAATCTTCTGATTGTACAGCAATGCTCTCTTTCAGGGTGGATTGCAAGAAGTTGCTGAGCAGTTAGAGTTGGAAAGGATAGGCCCACAACATCAGGCAGGATCTGATTCTCTGTTAACAGGAATGGCCTTCTTCAAAATGAGAGAGGTAAGTATGATTTTTTTTAAAATAGGTTGGTAGAAAATATCATTTATATACTTTTTCATCTGGCAATGGTATGTTCCTGAGTAGAGGGGAAATGATGGCTTGGGTGTTGGACCAGGACTCTGGAGACAAAGTTTTGGATCTCTACTCAGCCATAGAAACCCACTGGGTGATCTGGGGAAAGCACATACTCTCAGCCTCAGAGGAAGTTAATGACAGATCTCTTCTGAACAAATGTTGTCAAGAAAATCCTTGACAGAGTCACCTTAAATTTTCACTGAGTTGGAAATGACTTGAAGGCACACAGCAACAACAGGGAGGGGATAGGTAAAGAGTCACATGCTTCCATTGAGACAGCAGTTGGTATGGTCATAATAGGGGGAGCGTAGAGGCAATTAATGGCTTTATTCCTTTCTAGTCAGGTATCTCTTCTTCAAAATTTGGGTAGCAATGCCAACCCAGTCTTCATGCTTGGTGCTGTTGGATACCATATGAGTCTATAATATAACAGTGCTTATTATTTGATTGTGGATGGGGGACTGATTTGGTTTGCATAATTGGAGACCTGGTTTGAGGATGCTGGGTTGGGCAGATTTGATTCAGTTTTGACCTCCTATGAAATTTGGTGCAGCATCTAGCCTATTCGGAAAAAGGGAAAAGTATTACATTAATTCATACATAAGCTTTCATGCCAAGAAACCAATTTGTCTACAATTTGGATTTAGGTTTTGTATCTGGTGATGGGTCACAGAAAGCCAACAACAACTATGACTATGTTAGAAAAGATCCAGTGTAGTGTTGCAGAATCCCAGGACACTCATCATAAGAGATTTCTACATTTGTGCTGGAGTTGCTTTGATGGAGCTAGCTCAGCATCCTGTCTGCAGTGATAATTGGACTGTCTCAGTACATTATTGATTAAACACATGCTGGCAGTAGTACTCTTGATCTGGTATTTGCTATAGAATGAACTGGTGACTGGGGCAGTAAGTGTGCCCCATTTGATCATGGAGAGGTCACTATCTGATGAAATTTAAAATTGGCTGTTTTTAATCCTCCTTTTGTGCAGAGGAAGCAGTGGGGGTAGTCTGCCCCTGGACGCATATGAAATCTGAACAATTCTAAAATGCTTTCTGGAATTTGCTGGCTAATGTGGCTGGTGCTTCTGTTGATACTTGGGTGTCACTATGGAGTAATGAGTAGGGCTTTACACAATTGAATGAGAGTGCCCTCTCGATTTCCATGGAGTTCAGATAATTTCCTAGTCTTTTGTGGTACTCAGAACAGTGAAACTGACTGATATTAGTTAAAGCACAGATGTTGTATGTCTTGGTCTGAATGGGACTAAAAACATGAAAGAATGCATCATTGTGTCTACCATATCATAAGGTGGTGGCAAACGCTAAGAAAGCTTGTCCCTCTGCTGCCATTGCATCTTCAGTGACTTGTCTCATTGAGCTCTTCTCAGTCATTACTGAATGGAAGCTATCTAGCCACAGAGGAGCTCTGACAGTTTTGAAAAAACTTCTGAGTGCAACATTATACAGAAGAGACTCCGCAGTTGCAGCACTCCTGGAACATTAGTTGTGAGATCATTTTCAGTTATTGAGTACTATGGGTTAGGGTTAGGATGACTATGTCTCTTATTGCCCCTTGCCCTTCTTGACAAGTGAAAGCTAGCAGAAATAGTTTGATTAGTGGACCCAGGGAATGGTAAATGCCTCGTTACAGGAGGGTATTATGCCAGGTGCACTGAAGTAGATGACAATGCATTAAAAAAAAAAAAAAAAAAAACTTCCCCTGGATCCTAGAGCCCTCCCTGGACCACTTACTTGCAAATATCCCATTTATGTGCATAGCCATTGTGAAGGCAATGCTTGCGCAGCTTCAGATAGTCTTGGAAGCAACTGATTATTCAGATCCATTTCAGTATGGATTCAGACACAACACAGAAACAGCCTTGGTCTGCCCTGACTGATGATCTTTCTTTGGAATACAGATGGGGGAGTCTGAATCTGTTTGACCTCACGGTGACTTTATTGACCAAGATTCTTCTTATAGTTGCTCAGTGGGAGGGTGTAGGAACTTTCAGGGTCATTATCATATGGAAGCATTGGGATGCTTCTGATCCCCCTTTCATTATTTTTTTCTGAAATATTATCACTGTAATTGTAACACGTCATATACAGTCATACACTGTCAGATCAGTCAGTCAATATGTAATGTCTATTATTATTCTATTTCTACAGTATATTAATATCTACTGTGCCAAAACTCTAGTTGATTAATGGGGGAGGTACATCTTCATCATTCAGTTTTTGAAAATACATTAAAAGGGGTACCCAGTTGCTACAGAGTTGTCCTCCTTTATTTCTTCTCTTGCCATGTGAAAATGGCTGGTCAGTTTTTCTTCGAGCATAACTGATCCTGAGATATCTTGGGCAGTTTTCCAAATTCTAGCTATCTCAGCTCTTGCAGCTATTGGGAGGCTTCTGCTGGCAATTAGACTGTAGGACACTGTAGGCTTCCACAAGCCTCTGTGTAGTCTCCCATGCTGTTTAACATCTATGTGAAGCTACTCTGTTGCCTGTAGATTTGGAGCACAATGTCCTCAACATGCATGTTTTAATTCTCTAGTCCAACAGAATTGTTAGAAAGTGTGCAAGAGTTGGACTAGGGCCTAGAATTAGTGAGGTACTGAATAAAGGTCAGTACACTGAATTTAAATCTTGACAAGGTGGTGGAGAATAAGTGCTTCTGAACTTTGGAAATCAGGTACACAGCCTGTTCAGGTTGATGTAGCAGTTCCCAACAGATGAGTTTTCCTGCATTGCAGGTAGATTAGTTTGTCTCAGTGATGAGGAGTATTTATGGCTATCCTAAGGTGGCCTGCCAGTTATGACTGTTCCTGGAACAATGTAATCCGGCTGCAGTAGTCCATGATCTGATAGATTCCTAATTTGGACTATTACCGTACACTCTGTCTGAGGCTTCCCTTGATGACAGTTTGGAGGCTGCAGCTACTGCAGACAATTACTGTCCAGGTAGGCAGCCTGGGCTGACCACATGATACTCCTTCCAAAATCGTTGTGCTGCTGCCAGTGGGCCACTGGTCCTGGCACAAACTGTTACTATTAACATATAGAGCCCTAAATGGCTCAGAACCCAACTCCTAAAAGGAACATCTGATCCAGCACAGGCTGACCCAGGATTCAAGATCAGCTAGGGAAGCTCTGTTAGTGATGCTGGTGTGGCCCGTTGGGCTGCAGCGAGTGGCAGAGCTTTCTGGCTGGAGGCATTCTCATTTTAAAACTCTGCTTACATCAGAGGTCTTGTACTAGTTAAAACCATGATTAATTTGTACAGGCTTTTGGGGAAATAATACAAGTGATAAAATTTGTGTAAATGCTGCTGGTTTGTTTCATGCTCTTGGTGATATTTTAGTATTTTATGACTTTAGACATTTGTAATTTGTCATATGTAATTTTGTGATTTTAAACCTGTGAGTTTAGATGTTCATAATTTTTTATTTTAATCATTTTTATCTTAAGAGTGTTAGCTGTTCTGAGGTTGATTGGATTGCTGTTGATGAGGATGAGGATGAGAATGATGATTAATGGTTCCTGCTATTGTTTGTTTATTTGTTGGTAGTGGGAGTAGCAAGGACTGGCATAGAATCTTTTTTTTTTTCTTTTTCCTGATGGAAGGAGGGAGATTTGGGTTTTATGGCAATGCCCTGCTAAATTTTTGTCAATTCATTGGAAGTTAAGAGGGGCTAGATTTCAGATGAAAGAACTGGGAAAACTGCCTTCAAAGTATTCTTTATTGGAAACCCTATGAAATTCATGCAGTTGCCATAAGTTAACAAGCGACTTGAAGGCACATACACATAGAAGAAGTGGGTATGTCTGTTTGTAATTCCCTTCATTTCTTTTAAAACCAAGCTGTAAGGTAAAACCATTCTCCCTCAAAATACTGTTTCTTAAGCAGCATTTATAATCTGCAGAAATAGCTCAGTTTTTCTCAGGAAGAAGAAGCCCTCTTAAAAAATACTGAGGCTGTTGATGGAGAACAATGATTGTAGCCTTATTGGCATGGAGGAAGGACTTCATTAACCATAATATCCTTTCGAGCCATTTGACTAGGATGTTACTTCTTTTCAATGGTTCTGTTCCTGTCTATAAGAGCAGACCTCAGTGGTTGGCCCTGCCAGACTCCTATTTTAATTTTATAGCCTTTGGGTTTGTGGACTACCACAAAGTTTCATCTTGCCATTCCTACTTTTTAATAGCTACATGAAACTGCTGAATGTGGGCATCTAGAGATTTGGGCTGAGATGTCACTAGGATGCTGAAGGTGCACAGTTCTAGCTTCTGTTCCCATTTTCAGATCCCAGGAAGGCCATGGAGATTATAACCTCACATGTGGAGTCATTGCTGGGATAGATGGGGGTTAATGAGCCCAAACTGAATACAGACAAGGTGGAGGTACTGTTAGTTAGCAACACTAATGATCTGAGTGAGGTGGTTCAGCTTGATTTGGGAGTTTTACGTGCCTTGAAGGAAGTGGTACACAGTTTTTTCTTAGGGGTAAAGTGCTGGGGATACTCCTAGATCCATTGCTGTCCTTGGAAGTTCAGATGGTGGCAATTTGATAGAACTGGCTTTTCAGTTTTTCAGCTTATGGTAGTCCCTCCTTATCTACAGATTCTTTCTCTCCAGATTCAATCAACCACAGGTTGAAAATATTTGCTCTCTTTCCCCCCAAAAAATCTAAAAAGCAAATTTTGATGTTGCCATTTTTTAAAATAAGGCATGCCGTTTTACTGCATCATTGTGTATAACGCAACTTGAGCATCCATGAATTTTGATATCCATAGGGGGCCTTGGAACCAAACCTCAGTGGATACTGAGGGCCATTGTACATGCAACTAGCCTTTCCTAGAGAGGGGGATTTTCATTTCAGCCACTCATTCTTAAGTTACTCTAGACTGGATCATTGTAGTATACTCTACAGGGGCACTGCCATTGAAAATAATCTGAAAACTTACATTGGTCCAAAATGTGCTAGCTAACCCTTGTCTGTGTTAGTAAGTTAAAAAATGTTACTGATCTGCCGACAGGTCCTTTTGTTTCTAAGCTTTAATCCAAAATTGCAGTTTTAGTCTTCAAAATTCTAGATGTGTTTGCAGAGCTTCCTGTCTTAAACTTGTTCTTAGCTCCATTTTAAGTGAGTGGGGAAGTTTGGCCAAAAGTCAGGGTATATTTTGTAGTGATGCTGCAACTTTGGAAATGTTTCCCTAAAATGTATCAGGCGTCCTTTTTGTATTTTGTTTACCAGACATTTCTGTTTCTTTCAGACTTTTAATGTGCAACACATACTTTTATCTTTCTTTTGCTGGTGTTAGGATTTTGCTTGTGGGTCATTAAGTTTGTACAGTAGGCCCTTCACATTCACGATAGTTAAAGGCACAGAACTCTTGCGAAAGTAAAAAAAAAAAACCCACAAATACTTCCCCCCCAGTGAGCACTCCCCCTCCTCATTCTTTCTGCTGCTTCGGGCCTGGGGAAAGGCAAGAGAGTGCAGGGGGAAAAACCTTCTTCACTCCAGTCTCTTGCCTTTGCCCCCATGCCTTGCCTTGTTTTTGTGCTCACATGTGGGCTACAAGCAGGAGAGTGAAGGAAAAGGAAAGGTTTTTTCCCCTTGCACTCTTCTGTCCACTGCCTGTGTGCCCTTCCCTTATTCCATGTGCCCGTGCAGGCAACGAGCAGGGAAGTACAGGAGAGCAAAGATCTTTCCTCCTGCACTCTCCTGCCTGCCGCTATGAGCATGCCTGCATGAGTGACAGGCGGGAGAGTGCAGGGGAGTGCTGGCTTTTCCCCCTGTGCTCTCCTGCCTGCCACTCATGTGCCTACCTGCTCTTCTTTCTGCATGCCTGCACAGGCAACTGGCAGGGGAGTGCAGGAGAGTGAAGATCTTTCCTCCTCCAGTCTCCTGCCTGTCACCCGCGCACACTGCCTTCTTTCTACACACCCACGTGGTAACAAGCTGGAGAGTTAAGGGGGAACATCTTGTGAGCCCATGAATCTTTCCTCCTCCCTGTGCCTGGGCAAAAGGCCAGGGAATGGGAGGGGGAGAATGGGGGGGGCAAGTGGACACCTTGTGAATAATCAAATTTGCAAAAGTCAAACCCAAAAACGTGGGCAAGGGACTGTATTATCTTTGCTTTAGATTTCAGTTGCTGTGTTTGTACTCACTGTGGTATGTTACAGTTTTATGATTCTGCTATAAGTTGTTGCTGGTACTTTTAGTGAAAGTGAAGCTGTTGATTTCTGTACTGTGGAAGGAGATCTTTTATTTAGTTTAGATTGATTTTTGCTTTGTTGAAATAGAAGTCATACTTTGTCACATGCAGTTATGTTTTTTTATTGCTTCTTGCTACAGAGGACAATAATGACTTGTGTTCTAAATTTTCTTCAGATGTTCTTTGAAGATCACATTGACGACGCCAAATACTGTGGTCATTTATATGGTCTTGGTTCAGGATCATCTTATGTACAGAATGGGACAGGAAATGCATATGAAGAAGAAGCCAACAAGCAATCATGACATGAAATGGAAAACCACTTTTTCTGAGCTCCACCTGCTTGTACATAGGTTTTATCTCTGGTTGAATCCCTTGGACAATGAAGCATTCGTTTCCTCTCTTTATCAGCACACTTTTTTCTGCCTTTGTATGTACTGAACTGTTCCTATCCCAGTCTTTTGACCTTGATTGTGTAGACATTTCTGGGTGAAATGTGGCCTTGTACTTTGCCCCAACTGTACATAATCACGTGTAGGAGCAGTGTGGCAGATAGAAGAGGAAAACAAAAATGATAATGAAATTTCTGGTAAACTTTAATTGGTCTTAGTATTGGTTTATTATCTTCCGCAACCATTTTCCTAAACTTTGAACAAGGACTGATTATAACTGGTTTCCCCATTTAATCTTTATCCCTTCCAGTGTACAGGAGTTTTAGCTATTCAAGATTGTGGACCATCACACTTGCACTTTAGAAGAGTGACTCTCAGCCAGATCCTCTGTTTTATTTCAAGCTCCAGTTTTTCTTTCCTGACTGAGGCAAATCTGCCAACCCATGGTTGTTCTCCAAACCCCCTGCCACCTGTTTCAAATCCACTGAAGCAAAACACACTTTTTGTATAATTTCTGTTTAAAACTACTGAAATCTTAGCAGCTGCTGTTTTATCTAAACTGGTGGCTGGTCTTCCAAGTGTGACCTGCACACACCAGCTTGTAATTGGCTTGCCAGTTTAATATTGCTCTGTGATGGAAATAACTAGGTGAAGCTGTGGGGAAATCACTGCTGTGTACACTCCACTGGACTAAGAGGCTCTGGTGTGGCATTTAATATGTGTTCCTGATCAGTTCTGAGTGGGCTGTATATAGGAGAAAATCCTCATGGATTCCCTCTTCCCCTCTCTCATTTCTAGAAACAAAATTTACAACCTTCAGGAAGGTTTCTGTGGCCTTTTTTTTCTTAAAAGACATCATTGAAAGGACGGAAACTGCAGTTAGATTAATAGGATGTGCTAATTGTGGATCCATTTTCTTATTCTTGTTCCAGCAAGCTGTGCCCCACAGTACTTTCTGTTTTGAAACCTTATTTATTCATTACTTGAGTAGATGAACACAACTCAGTTTAAGATCCAAAGATTTGAAGTCAACTTGATACACAGCTAAATAGAAAAGGAATATAGATATGTCCTTTTCTGGTGGAACTACAAAGGACATTTGTTGTAAAACAACAAATCTATTTGTACCTAACAAAAGTTATCCAAGTCTTGTAAGGCTAGCATATTTTTTGAGTCTACCTTAGCAATATATTTTATAAATAACATTGTTTTATTAAAGGACCACAAAGTACTTTCTTCACCATGCAGAGCATGCTCATACAAAGCAGTTGTGCAGGAAGACTTTAACTGATATTGAATAGCTAAACCCTAAACTGAAATGATGGAGTGCATTGTGTGTGTATCATCTACACTGAAAATCAGTTGGAGTAAATCTTAGCAATATTCAACAAGTTGATCTGTTTACCATGTACTTTAACTTGTTTTCCTTTTTTTTTCTCATGAAGTTACAATGATGTAACTGGGTGGTCCTTTTTAAAGAAAAATAACATATTTGCATAAGAGGGTATTTGTTTTTAAAGCTTTTGTAAATAAAGGCTTCAAAAATGTTTTCTTACATATCTACAGACTTGTGGTTTTCTTCAGAAACCTCTGTTGACATGTCTGTTCATCCATACCTCCTGTGTATTTCTTACCTGCATTTATGTAGTCCATTCTATTGTGTTTGGGGTTTTTTTGTCCACTGTGCAGTCTACAGTTTATGTTAGCTGCTGCAGTTACCATCCCCACATTAGCTTTATATTTATTACATAATGATCAAGTTCAGCTTCTGGAACAAGTTTGAAAGCTTTTTTTTTCCAGAATCCAGTTATTAGACTGGATGGTCACTCATATTGAAGAACTAGTTTTGCACTATGTATACCAGAATGACAAGCAAAAGAATGGAAAGGGCTGCAAAGTCCAGTACCCCTGTAATGGCAGGAATGCCTTTGCCCCCTATACTCCTGTTTTAATGTTCTTATTCATTCTGTTGCAACCATTTGTCCTAAAATGTTGGCTGCTTGATGAGTTGAGATGTCTGAAAAGCAAGTCAGTATCAAGCAAGTTGTAAGATTGCTATTAATATGCAAGTAATGACTTTTTGAGGACTGGCTATTTTTTTTTTCTTATGTGAGAACAAATTGACTTGATAGTTTTGGAGGGATGCATTGCACCCACGGCTCCCTTTACTTGCTCCTTGCCGTTTCTGAAGGGGTGGAAGAGAAACCTGGCTAACATTAGATCTCCGTTACAAACATAGTTACTTTGTTCTACTTGTTCTTCCCAAAGGGAACCTTTCTACTTTCAGTTTTGGTGATGGTGGGTTATTTGCAGCATTTCATTCTCAGCATTGTTGCAGCTTAAACATCTGCCACAAGTAGGGTGCCTTGGCTAAGGACTGCACACAGTATTAAAATGCAGCAGTCCCTGTTAAAGGGACCACAGTATATGTACCTGTTACAGCCTCTCCATTATGTATACTGCCTTTTGTAAAAACAACAAGCCAAGTCTCTTTCAGAGTGAAGGATACACGTGCTTTCCTCCTATCTTGGTTGGCTTTTTTTGTAGGAAACTTGTTGGCCTTGACTGTAAGTTGTCCCTCCACTTTTGTAAAGGTTCAGGGTGTAGGACCCTGCCAATAGAAAAACTGTGAATATCTTCCCCCCTCCTGCCTGAGTGAGCAAGGAGGGCATGCATGTGCATGCCTTTTCTCCTCATGCTCTCCCATCCCCTTGTTGCCTGGCCCCAGCAAGCAAAGGAATGAAGGCACGCATGCACCTTCCTTCCTTCCTGGCGCTCCTCTCCCCACCTCCTTGTCACTTGCTCCTACGAGCGAGGAAGGACTGCTCACTCAGAGGTCTGGGCTCAGAGCAGAAGGGAGAGGGTACAGCGCATTCTCTGTGAGTGCACTCTCCTTTCTTATCTGAATTGTCTCCCCTCTCTGCCTGCTGAGCAACTTCTCCCAGGGGAAGTATGGAAGGTGAAGCTGCACGGGTGGAGACTTAACACTCCAGCTGCTTGATGTACACTCTTGGCCTATGTCAGCTAAATAACTTTTCAATTGGGATAACTTTAATTGTTGTTTGGTTTTGACCCTGTACTCCATAAATATAGATTTGTGTGCATAGGTATAACAGGCCCCTGCTTATTAATGATCAAAGCAAAATATTCCAAACCAGATTGAATATTAAGCTCAAACAATAGAGCATGTGAAGTGTTTGTTTCACTCAGTTCTTTTCATCATCTTCTACAAAACTGCCTTTACAGAACTATTCAGATTTTTGCTTCATTTTATGGACATTTTTCAGCAGGCAACAAAATTGTTACTTCAGAGGAATTTGAATACACCTGGAGTTGTTTATGCTATCTGGGTTAAAAAAAACACCTTCATGACTAGCCGAGTTGCTCTGGCTTGAACTGGTCCAGCTTTGTACTTGATGCAGCCATTCAGATTTCTACTAAAAGGAGTGCTGAATATCCATAGTGGTTGTTGTACTACTATTACTTTATATACTCGCAATTGCATTGAAGTTACACAATTCAGTCAGTTTAATAGGTTTTTAAGCATACGCATTATGTTGTATCCAATTCTTAAAGACTAAGTATCTGTTTCATAGTGCAGTATATTATCTAGGACAGCGGTTCTCAACCTGTGGGTCGCGACCCCTTTGGGGGGGTCGAATGACCCTTTCATAGGGGTCGCCTAAGACCATCGGAAAATACGTATTTCCGATGGTCTTAGGCTCCATTCCCTCCTCGGTGGTGGTGCGCAAGCACGAGCCACGCGCTTGTGTCCTCCTGCCCCCTTTGGTGGGAGTGTGTGCAGCTGCATGCGCTCCCGCCAAAGGGGGCAGGAGGATGCGAGCGTGTGGGTCGCGCTTGTGCACCACCACTCCCGGGCCTTTTCCGCACGTTACCTTATCGCGGAAGTGGGGGGTGCCATTCACGCAAGCAGGTTCTTGCGTGAGGCACTCTCTTCGCTGCTCCTTCGTCCCGCAGCTGGCTTCCTGGTCGTGTGACTGCCCTGCCCCTTCCTTCCGCAGTGCAGCTTGGGAGCTGTAGGCTGTGCTGGGGGAGGAAGGGGCGGGGCGGTCGCGTGACCAGGAAGCCAGCTGCGGGACGAAGGAGCAGCGAAGAGAGCGCCTCATGCAAGAACCTGCTTGCGCAAATGGCATCCCCACCTCTGCAATAAGGTAACGTGTGGAAAAGGCCCAGGAGTGGTGGTGCGCAAGCGTGGGCCACGTGCTCGCGTCCTGCCCCCTTTGGTGGGAGCGCATGCGGCTACAGCGTCGCCACAGCAGGAGTGGTGGTGCGCAAGCGCAAGCCACGCGCTCGCGTCCTCCTGCCCCCTGTTCAGAAGGGACTGAAATCGCTCCCCTTCTCCACTACCAGGAGAACCTCCTGTCTGACGGACCAGCTTGGGTGGGCTGGCGGCAGCACGGGGGGCAGGCCCCCTCCTCACCACGGCCCCTGTCCCACTCGCCATGGAGGGGGGTGCTGCAGAAGGGCCGGGGGGCTGCAAGGCGGCACTTTTCTGGGGAGCGAGCTGTGCCCAGCGCAAAAGACAAAGGTGCTGGGATTCCTCCCCCCTCCAGCCAGGGTCGACACTCTGGAAACTTTTCCCACACTGCCCCCCCCCGCGGAAATGAGAGCGAAGCAGAAGCAGACCCCCGGGGGGGTTCTTGGAGTTTTTTCCCAGGGGAGACGCACGGCTCCTCTTTCCCTCCCTGCCTGCCCCCCCATTCCTGGCCGGGTCACCACAACATGAGGGACTGTATTAAAGGGTCATGGCATTAGGAAGGTTGAGAACCACTGATCTAGGATATGGCTCTAGGTCCCTGGTATTGAGTTAGTTTTACCAGAGAGCCATTCTGACCTAAGCCAGAGCCTACCATTACTGTAGATTGCTAGCATCATCCCTCCTTCCACCTAACTCTTGCTTTGGACAAGGAGGCAGTTGGTATTCTTAAAGGCAGGCTTGGCTTATGGCCAGATCTGGTCCTGGGATTGCCAAGTCATGATTGGATTCGAAGTTCTGTGCATTGCATATTATTCTGTATGCTAGCTAGGTGCATTACAGATCTTCTGTCTGCTGTGGTGAACAGGCATTTTCTGTTTCTTACATTCAAAGCCTGACTGCTTTAAATTTGTCTTAAAGGTTTTAATTTTTTTCCCCAGCAAGTCAATATGATACAAAAATACATATACCGCTATACAAAGTACAAAAGAAAGCAAAGCAAGAAGCATTCCACTCTGTGCAAACACTGTAGCTATGTACGATGTTGCACTTACGCAACATGTACTCAGGCAAGCGTTGGGATTTTTTTTTTTTTTTTAATAAGAATGACAATGCAAAGCCAGTCTGGAGCAGAATACTTGGAAGCCAGGACTCTTCATTCTGGTTCGGTGTCCTGCCATCATTATTGAAGAAATAAAAGGAGAGGAGCAGAAAACAAAATGAGGAGTGGTGCACACATGTGGAGGAATGTCATTTGTGTCCTTGAGAGCTGATTCTTTGGAGATGAAGGGAAGCTTATTCAATCACAGTACCCTGAGTATTCTACCAGGCTAATCTGCAGTAGTCACTCAGTACAATAATGGTCTTCAAAAGCCATTCTACACACATACACACACCTAGTATTCACATAAAGCAATGTTAACAGAATAGCCACTAAAATAATTTGAGCTAACTGCTGGGGAGCAATTTGCAATTCACTTTCCTCATTCTACCCTCACCCACCAATGTATTAGATTTCCTATGAAAGTGACAATTTCTGCTTCTCCATTATAAGAAGGTCTTACCCTGAGCTTATTCGCATACAGTGCTAATCAATATGCTCACTCTTAAATGTTTTGCCTACCTAATGCACAATATGTTCAGCTGTATATTTGATCTCCAGTTTTGGTTCTTTCTCAAGTCACACATTATTATGGCTAGCTGTAGTCTTTGCAAGTTTTTTTTTTTAAAAGCATCACAACGAAATAGCTTTCTTGTTTGTGAATCACATGACTCCCCCTGCTACTATTCTGGTCTATTAATTAACAATTTTTAACTCCCCATACTAGTAGTTTTGGCACTTTGGCAGTGCTGAGACAGGGAAAAAAACCCAACTAATCCTATCTCAAATTGCTTCCTAACTAATTTAAACTGCCACTAAATCAAAGAGGAGTTCCTTTTATGAAGGTACCTACAAGCAGTAGGTATTAAGAGTGATACATAAAAATCCCAGTCTTAAATAAACCTTTTACTAGTAAATGGTTTATTATAGCAGTTGAGATTTCTGTCTCACTACTTAGTTTTATTTACTCCTAAATACTGAGGAATCACTGAAGGGCCTCAACATTTTCAACACTAACATTTACTTTTTTACTAGCTTGATACAGAGCAGTTATTTATAGCATTAACTTTCAATGTCCACATTTTACATTGTTTGCCATCCTGGTTGGCCTGTTTGACTAATTTGCTGGTATTTTAATCTGAGTCTGTAGCTCTGCTGAATCATGCCATAAATGAAAATGCAAAGGGGTCAGGCTAGAAGGTCGTGGTCATGGAAATGTTCTCCCAATCAATTTTTGGAGGAGAGGTGGCAATTCCTTGGACAAGAACATGGAAGCAACTGTTGGGAAAGGATAACATCATAGCAAATTACTGATTTCTAGTTAGTCACCTTAAAAAAAATAGCGTGTGATCTTCCTAGGATGGCCACAGGAGTGTATCTACAGTATTAGTGCTCACTTTGTTTTCAATATCAGAAGTAACTATTATAGAAGCTAATACTGCCAAAGTACTGAGAAACAGCCTAATAAGATGCAATCTTCAGATTTCTTTAGAAACTTATAAGGCCAGTTGTGCAAAATCCTGCTAGTTACTAGTGAGCTGTCAGTTACATCCCACAGTTTTTTGCTGGCACACTCAGTAATTATGCTGCATGACTGAGTGGATAATACTAATGTTGCAATATCTGTTTAGCTATGGCGGGTCATTTTATGATGGAATCACTATCTGTTATTTATACAAGTATGCTAACTATTCTTGAGAATGCACTTAACAAGTGAGATTAAACTTTGTGGATATGGCCCAACAGCAGTCTCTCTTAGTCTTGGAGGCTTGGAAGTAGGCCCTCAAAGAACTGTACTGGCATAAAGAAGCAACTGGTCTATATTCCAATGGGAAGGAATGACATTTATTTCTTCCCCTCTATAGACCTAGAACAGCCAAGTCTTCTTCCTCTGGATAGCTTACCCTTTCCCCCTCCCTAATGGTGAAGAGCCTAACAATGTCAGGGGGAGAATACAGGCTGAGCCTTACATTGCACCCACCTGATGTGGGATCTCAGCCATAACCAAAGTGTTTTAACCTGGGGCCCAGTATTTTAACAGATCAGTTAATCAAACCAGATCAAGCCTCCCTGAACTTCTCAGAACACATGTTTTAAAAAATGTTTTAAATTAAGCAAAGACTCAATATTCTACAGTGCTATCCTATAATGTCTGTTTAGAAGTGAGCCCTGCTGAATTCAATCCTGTATGTGACTTTTCAGACAGGCCCCACTGGGGCTGTAAACACGATTTAAAAATATGATATAGAACACTTTTCAAGAATGCTCCTGGTGAAGAGGGCCTCCTAAAAATATATATATATATATATTAGCAGACATACTTACAAAAACAGCAGACAGCAAACAGACTCTTAAGAGGCCATTCTCCTTTCTCTTGCATAGGAAGGAAAACCTCTGTAACAACGCCGGCATCATCCAAAAATAAAGTATCCTTGTTCCCTTAAAACTACTGTTATTTGCCCATATAGAAATATCCAGGCTTGGTCAATAGACTGATTGAATCAAGAAGCACACAGAATTAATTGACAGTTCTTTAATGTGGTGACAGTCCTATTGTTCAGTTAATCAAAGCTGTAGCCTCTTGAAGTGCAAGTGTATAGTGAAAGATGACTCAGTAAATAAACATACTTCTTTTTCCTCTGCTATTACAGAGAGACCTTGCCCTTTGCTTTACCACAAGCAAGACATTATGTGTTTGTTTTTTAAAGGCCCAGAAGGGGAGCATCCCTCCTTTACAGCTCTGGTTACCTGTCTGTGCAATCCAATTTCTTTAATTCTTCACTCCCTCAATACCATATACTTTATTGGAAGTTCCACTACTCAAAGTAGTCAATGAAATTTACTTTCAGACAATGACAGGAAAGGCTGCAGTGTGTAAGAGCCATTCTTGTTGCTAGGTTACATTTATTATGTTCTCTGTCTAATATAACACCTGAATAGCTTGGGAAAGTCCATCACTAAAATGAGCCATCTCCACTAGAGGGCTTTCTGTATATTTAGTATGACTCTCACCTCTCTAGCAGTGTATTCTAACCTGCTTTCTCAGAAAATACTGATGGTAAAGATCTGTCAGCTTCCTTTTCCATGAAGCAGTGCTGAGAGACGTATTTAAATAATTTTGTAGTAACTGAATTTTAATGAGACATTTATCTGTGATAAATCTGTTCTGTGATACTGAATATCAGATTCTCCCTTCATTTTAGATCCTTTTCAAGGATGAGTTCTGGTAACTATTAAATACTGCCCTGCACAACTGGAAATATATCACAGTGTGTAATATGACTTAGCCATGGACCTTCCCATTCTGAGTGCTTCCAAATCTGCACAGAAAAAGGAAGTAATTAGAACAAAATCTATGGAACCTATGACTGTAAGATGCTTAACATAGGCTGTGTAAAGCCTTCTATAGAACACCATGTTATCTTCTCAAATATCTCAGCTCTTGAGGGTCATATTCTGGCACTTTTGGTGATTTGAGCCTGCAGAGATTTTTTCATGTGGATGAAAATGTTACGGGAAAAGATATTTTTCAGTCACATTCTTACATCCGCAGTGACATCATCACAGAGATGTCACACCATCTAATTTTAAAAGAACTCTACCACCCCAAAGAATAATTCTGAAACAAATGAAATTCTGTTTACTTGGCTACAAAGACTAAATGATGGTTTTCTGAAACACTTGGTGCTACTGCAGCTGTGAAGCCAAATCTGTATTGTACTATGCCCATTAAAAATCCAACTGACTTCGAAAGCTGCAGTTTCTCGTCTTCAACTGTGCCACTGAGTGAGATGTACAATTTCCTCAGTTGATTTCTTAGCTAATAAGATAATCATCTGCCATTAACCAATTTTAAATTAGATATAATCGCCTATTTTATGTAAACAGCAATGTCTTATGTAACAAATGTATATTTCATTGGATGTGTATGCAAAGGCACTGATAAAAGCGTATTTGTGAAACTGCAATTTCCTTGGCTTCAGAAATTTTCTGAAATATTAAAGCTGTTTTTTTAAATGATCCTACAAAAAACTCTCCCCAAATCCTAGACAACTGTTAGTTTCATTCAAGATAAGTCTCCACAAAGCCCACTTAGCTTTTTAATACAGATTGTACTCAGAATTGTAGCAATTAATGTAAGCGTGAGTGCAACGTGATAATATACATGGTCTCTTATGTACATTATCAGGAATGTAGCAATTCAAGAATGGTAAATTAAATTGAGAAAAGTATAGTGTAATTAAAACAGCCTCTACAGGCACAAACTTAGGGTTAATCTTTTTAAATCTAATATTCTTATGAAATATTAACAAACATTTCTATTAAGGTTGAATAACCAAATAATAAGCTATCGCATATTTACAGTTTCACAAAAAATGCTCTGAGCATGTTTAAATGCATGCCCTAGATATAAATTAAATGTGAAGTTTTGTTCTGCTTCTCTGTTATGAATTAAAATAAATGATAGCTTGGCTATAAATAAGTGATCTGCTTATAAGGAGTCTGAACAAAAGACAACCTATCTGCAATTCTGTTAATTCAGCTGAAGATAGGAATAAAAATGTAGTTCAATCATTATACCTGAAATACCAGCATGCCTCCCAGTAAATTGATCAAAGTTGGGAGTATATTCCTAGGGAAACAGGTAATTTGCAAGCAGAAATTAGAGTTATGATTTAAAGATCCAAGAACTGCTTCAAGAGCATTTTCAGGTTACATGTAAAATGTTTACACTCACCTGAGCTATTAATGACAATATAAAACCTATCCTTATTTGCAAAGGATTATTGTCCTGTACGTCTTGACATCTTGCTTTTCTGACATGCAGTTTTCAAGCCTTCCCTTTTGTATTTTAACATTATTTTGCATTAACCAAAACATCCTTTTATACAGAGAAGAGATGACCAACACATCTTATATTTCAAGCGATGATACGGAGACAGCTAAATTAGGTCTTGAAGTATCTTCAGAGCAGATCCACGCAGCAGTGGACTGGAACAGCTGTTTGATGGATGCTGACATTCTGGAGGAATGCTTCATCCTGTCATCAACAATTCTGAACTACAACAAAGTATTAAAGCATACCAGTTTGAAAAACAAAGACAAGGTATGCAGCCTGAATGGCATGCATATCATGACCTATACAAGTTACAAAAGACTGAATTTAATTGATTAGAGAAACCAAGTTTTTTTAAAACTTACTTGGAAAATCCAGGATTTCTCTTCTTTATTTGCATGACTAAGTTTCATTTTCCATAGTTAGTGCAGGATTGCTCATACCTTCAAGAAACAAAGTAATACTTTTCAGCAGCGATTCTTTGGTTTTTGTATTGAACAGACTCATCAGTATAGTTCTATGTCTGCTCAGAAATAGCTGTTGACGTTGTAGTTCACTTTACACCTGAGCTCCTAAAATGTGTGATACAAAAAGCAAGGTATACAGCCTAAAAGTGACAGAGTACCCTATTTGCTGGCATATAAGATGCCCCCCATTTATATGCCGGCAAATACTATTTGCCAGCATATAAGATGCCCTGGCATATAAAAACCACCCCATTTTCAAACAGTATTTTTCAGGAAAAAAAGTTTTATATGCCAGCAAATAGGGTATTTGAGAGATAATCTCTTGCAAGATGCTTGGCCAGTTTCTTTGTAAACTTAACCTTATATTAACCAAACTGAAAACCATAAAAGTCTTTACACACATGCATCTAAACCTGTGGGGATTAACAATAACTTATGCTAATATCACTTTGATCCCATAATGGTATAGTGATGGTGCAGATCGAATGCACATTTAATGGTACAGTGCACCTGCCATTTTATGTGGGGATTCCCCATGGGGATTTTATGTGGGGAAGCTCCACGTAAAACAAAAAAATGTGAGCATCACATTCCATTGTAGTCAATTGACACAATGTGAACATGCCCATGGCGTAGAGGCACATACCCATAGCCTCCAATGACTACAATGGGATATGACACTTTGCACAACCTCACATTCATGTGTGTGGAGATTGCTCCAGAAGAAGGTGCACAGTACAGTCAATAGAAAGAGATAGGTCTCACACACAACACTATACGATGTTTCAGTGTTACATGGACAGGCCACAGTGAATCTTGGATTCTCCATCATCTAGTAGAGCCACATGAAGACCAGTAGTTTCTGTTTCCATTTCAGAAGCAAAAAGCTAAGTGTGTCACCCAGATCTAAACTATGTCTAATTTTCAGTTCTGTGAATTGAAAGTCAGCTTCTTTCAATAAACCAGTCTGGCAGGTTTGAGTAAGAATAAAATATGAACAAAACAGAAACAAAATGTTCAATAACACGAAGTAGAAGTGCAACCTCCAAAATGCCTTCTTACAACCATGGCAAAGGGGAGAGGAGAGAGCAAACCCAAAGGTTGTTGCAGCACATTCTTGTAACATTAAACTACATTTTAGTTGTCAGAACCAGACCAAGGTACATTTTGTAAAATCAAATCAATAAGAACTAGGAGAGTATCTTACTACGTGTCTTTGTAATTCACTCTGGGAGTCATTTTGGTTGTACAGCAATATAAAAAAGGCTTCAAATCAACATTACAGAACCTATAAGAAGACTTCAAAGGTATTGAAAAACCTGTTGCCAAACAAAGAATTCCTTTCCCTTTGTGGGACAAATTAAAATCAACTCTCTTTCTCTTACCTCATCACAGGCCCTTCTCTACACCTGTTTTAGCTTCCTGTGTGACTATCTGAATGGAGAATGTAACTAAACTCCTACAAATGCTTATTTTGCGAACTGATTGCCATCCTGTCTGGGACAATGAGTAGCACACAAAGGGGAATCCTGCTGCTATCTCCAAACTCTGATCTCCAAGGAGCAATTAGAGTAGAGATTTTAGGGGCTCAGCTAGTACTTGAACAAGTGGCTCCTCCAAACACAGGCCAAATTGGGCATCTGATTAACACACCACTTGCTGTCCAGTCTAAGATGGCAAACAACACAAAAAATAGATTCCTGCTGACATATCTGATCAGAATAACTACAGACTGCTTTTTCATCACCACTCTGATAGAAGATAATACCCAGGTTCCAGGCCACTTGGCCAATGTCAGAGAAGCTGCTTCCTCCAAATACTGTTCAAATTATTCTGTGATGGGAGTGGGGCCTGGGCTGGGGGGTGAATGAAAAAAAATACTTGTTGGTCCATTTTCTTGGACTAGGGAAATCAGATTTAATTAAGAAGTCCTGCTGAACTGGCAATGTAGAGGAATTTTATATAAATGAACAATTTACCCTGTCTGATTAAAATTTTTAATGTTCCCTTGTTTATTATTATCTCAGGTTTATTGATTCTGTACATATTTTCTTGTTTCTTTAATATTTAATTAGTTTCACAACTCACCAAGTATACAAAAGTAATTAATCTCTTACCAAGTTTGTTCTTTTCAATACTTGCACTGGTCTCAGTCCAAGACTGGGTATCAGTAAGGAGATGGCTTTGGGAATCTCGTAATGGTTTAGAAGGAAAATGAAGATTATTCTCACTGTTAAAAAATGACAGAATATTAAAAGAGGAGAAAGAGTATAACTGCACTATTAAAAGGCTGCAATATTTCCGGTAAAGTGAGAAATTTCATTATAGATACATCACTCTTTGTTCTATAAATATTTCAGCTCAGTAATAATTTACTTATCAGAGGCAGATATCTAATTTAATGCTAGCAGAGCTAGTGCAGTTTCACTGGAATAATGGTTGTGTGAGTGATCATGCAAAGGAGCTGTGGAACAAGTTGCAATCATTTATGCAACTGGTTGATCATCTGCCTCAGACAACCAATTGTACTTTGCACAACAAAAACCAATTAGATATAATGCTTGCACTAATTCTAAAACTGTACAATGCAATAACAGAATTACATATAGGTCTGGGTGTTTTGTGCTGCATTTTTGTAAATATATATACTCATATATTGAATGTATATTGTTTAATTTTTTAAATGTTTTTCTAAATTAGATTTTAGCTAGGATTGGTTTTAAATTTTTGTAAGTGCTTTGAATCCCTTGCCAGGACAAAGGAAGAGTACAAACTAAATGAATACATGCATAAAAATAAATGTATATTTACATTTACACATTATAGATATATTTACATATTTAACAGGTGCTTTAGAGTGCTAGTGATTTACATATGAGCCTATATTATTAGGCATATGTTATTAAGCATCTATTATAAGGGTTGGGCTTGTATTTTCTGTTGTTAATACAGGGAAGCAAAGGCATTCTTAGCCTTGTACTATCAGTATTAATCTCTTTAAATACTTGGGGAAATAGTTTAGATTTTAATCTTACATAAATTGCTGAAAACAAGTTGTATCACATAACATGAACAAAGCCACAGCCAGTTATTCTACTCCTGTGACTAATCTGGTGGAATTAAAAAAGATCAAAGCTATATTTCATTTCCCAGAGACTTCCCTGTTTTATATTATGTTTACTGAGAACTAACAACAGTACTATTAGGAAAAAAATAGGTATTTTGTTTTAAGTAAATGTGAAGTACAGAATCTTCTTCACATGATTTGTTTTTTTCTGCCAACACAAGACAAATCCTGAGATTATTCCATGGTTCTGGCATTTCCTACATCTTATAGAAACAGTATTACTCCTTATCTTGTTAAGCTCCGGGGCTCAACTTTTACAGACTCTATACAGACATATGAACAGTGGCTTTCAAATGAGATAGTACTCTGTGCTTGCAGTTGCTGGATATTGTGAAACAAGAAGATCTAATTGGACACCAAGAGAACCATTTTGCATTGTAGCTACTGAACTGGTATTTTAGAACATGGCCATAAAAATCAAAACCTTTCTGTTCAAGATATTTTGTTGCCCAAACATAACATTGCTTCTAGCTATGTAAATTGAGCATGCTGGCACTAGACTAAAGCCTGAGTAACAGATTAACAAGATAATGAAGCAGTGCTTTGATGATTTTTAATTGTACCAATTGTGCTGCAAGATGGCAAGCTAGTGTTTGTTGATTAAGGATGATACTTTGCATTATTAAAATGGGAGCAAGTTACAGGTTAGCATCTCAGTAAGATTTAAAGGAACTGAATAATGTAATAGCCACTTATAGTGTTCACATAGCATGCCTTTTTAAAACCACAATTAGCATTTATTTGCGTAAAGGCTTGTTGTTATTGTGTATCTTTGTTTCTGACTTATAGAGAACCTAAGGCAAACCTATCACTGTTTTTTCTTGGCAAGAGTTGTTTTGATGGGGTCTGCTTTTGCCTTCCTCTGAGATTTGCCCAAGGTTACCCAGGGAGTTTCCGGGACCAAGTGAGGATTCAAACTCTGGTCTCTAGAGCTGTAGTTCTAACTACACCATGCTGGTTGTGCAACAGCATAACCAATGTTGATCTCCACATAAAAATAATATTTTATGTGTTTGTGGATGTTTTTAAAACAAATGCTGAAGAATGCTTTCTCTGTATAGTCTAGTGTGTATACTGTAGATAATCATTATTTGTGTGCCTTGATTCTAATTAAGAATCCTGTTCCTATGCCAATGTACATTCAAACAGGTACCCAAGCAACAACTACTGTACAACAAATGAAGTGAGCAGCAAACATAAGAAATAGACACAGACTTACTTTTTGTTTGAAGTACTGTGTCCTGCAGGAGTAGCAGCTTGTTCTGGATCTTGATTAACAAGACAGGTTGGAAAAGAACACCCATCTCCTTGGCTGAAAATAAAAACAACATTCTAAGTAGGGAAGCAATATTAAAAACCCTTCAAAATAATTTGGCTCACATTGTTGAGTATGGTAATAATTATCTTTTAAATACCACCTACCTAGTAAAAATAGGCAGCAACCAATATTTTTTCTCATCTCCAAAGACTTGTTTTAGATTTTTGCTAAAACCCAAGCTAAAGCCATTCTTGTCTGTTCCATGTCGAAAAATAGGTGCTCGGAATGCCTCTAGAAATAAAAGATGTTCACATTTCTTAATGTATTTAGACATGCACAGACTTCAGGGGAAACAGTGGACTATGAACAAAATAAACTAGTAATTATTTACCTAATGTTGACTTATTTTTGCTGACTAACCAACAGTGATAGCCAAAGAGAGAAGACAAGCTGACAGAAAACATGGCTGCAGCAAAGAATAAAAACATGATATGGAACTTGGCTTGGGTATCAGGAAGGCCATTCTATAAAGAAAAAAGAAAAACAAGAATTCTTGGAATGATCTCTAGAGATATTAATAAAGGTCCTTTAAAAAGTTGATTCAACACTTACTTGATGATATATCATTTCTTAACATTTGTTTACATGGTACACACACTCCGTTTCAGAAACATAAGAAAGAGGAAATTTTTCCCTAGGTTGAACTTACTTGTTCGCTAAGGGATTGTAGTCTGATATTATTAGAACTTTTTATAGAATTACTGGAATGTTTTTAAATCTGGAGTCTTTGACACATGAAAACTCCATATAGGAGTTGTTAAGGGATCGTATACAACAATACTAGAACAAACCTGGAAGTTGAGACAAAATACTAAAAGAGGAGACTGGGACAGTGAGATGTGACTAAAGAATCCATCTCAACTCTTTTGCTTTTTAGTTTCTGTTTATTTTATGTTAACTTTTATGAGTATCAGCTGCCTTGAATACCATTTTGTGGAGAAAAGGCTGCATATATGTCCAATGAACTAATTAAGCAGTAATAAGTGTAGACAAAAATGTAGCCAGTTTAACAAAAACTGACAAGCCAGGATAATCTTTTAAACATACTTTCTTCAATGTTGATTGCCTTTAGAGTAGTTGATCAGTAGAATTATACAAATACCTCTAAAATTAATTCCACAGGATTTTCATACACTCACTTTAGTCTAGTTGTCTCTCTTAGATAAGGAATCACCAGAGATTTCCCTCATCCTGGAAAAGCCTCTCTCTATATTTCAGTGGGGAGACTGATCCTACATGTATTTCCTATACACACATACAATCCATTAATTGAAATCAGTAGTCCCTAAACCCTAGCAGTCAACACCGGAGCAACTGGCTAATGGGAAAACCTACCCTGAACACTTTGGAAAAACTGAAACACATATGTTACAGATCCTCAACTGGCGTAAAATATTCAGGTTCAAATGCTCAATATGCTTAATATTGTTAAACACTCTGTGTTTTCACTGTTGTATAGGCAAAGGATTGTATTAAATATCACGTTTCCCTAATCATGCATTCTTTGCATTGGTAAATTAAAATTACATGTGCATTTTTTTTTATTTTAGTCAGACTTTCAGATACTGATCAGACACATGAAGTACTTATGTGGCACCTACATACCTGTCACATGTCCATTAATTCTGACCTTGTGCAAGCCCTTTGCCCTCCAATGCCATAGTTCCAGCTGAGCCCTGATTTGGTTCAAATACCTTCAGCCCTGATTTGGATTTGAATCCAAACCAGACTTTGGGAATCTGAATCTTTGTATCTCCCACTGATTTGCATGGGAAACATAGGAAATAACAATGGCCATAACTCTGAAGATGCCAGCCACAGATGCAGGTGAAACGTCAGGAGCAAATACTACAAGAACACCGCCTCATAGCCTGAAAAACCCACAACAACCCATGGATTCTGGCCGTGAAAGCCTTTGACTTTACAATGGCCATAACTGTTTTGTTTCATTATTTAAGTACAAGGAATCTCTGCTGCAGGGATTTAACTTGCCATATTGCACATAGATAGGTCTAGGGATTTTTGTGGCTATCTCTGAAGTTTATTTTTGAACGTCTAAATTTTGTTGATACGTTTGCTGCTTTTCAGCCGTATGGTAGTCCTGTGAACTGTGTATGCTGCTGATGAACTAAGACTTACTTAGTGTGTGTTTCTGCATGATCATGTGTGTAACACTGGCTCACATGCAGTGCAGGCAGAAACAAGAAAAAAAAGTAAAGACAGAACTAAACACATGGCATGAAATTCATTTCAAATCTACTTTGAAAACTAGTTCCAGAATGATGGGGGGTAATGTAACTGCCTACTTTTACCAAAACAACACTGAGACCAATACATGTTCTTCAAATAAATTAAAAGTAAAAAAAAAATTGGAGAGATTAGAAAAAAGATCAGAAAAGGGGGATTGAAGGTGAGGTACTGGTAGGATGAAGAAAGGACAATCATGAGGTATAGTAAACACAAAATTACCACAGATTCCAACAAACATTTTTCAGAAATGTTCCTGCTACTCATGGGTAGCTGGCAAAGTATGTAAGAGAGGCTGATAATCATGCAGTTTCCCAAAGTGCTGTTTTTAGAGAATGTTGGTGAGATTTTTCCTTCAGGCTAGAAGCCAGAGCTGTTAATGAACAACACCCAGCTCTATTCCTCTAGTGTTCACTTTATATCTGGATGGGCAATTATAAGGGGCTTGGGGGAACTGCACTGGCTAAGCTGACTTTGAAAGACTGCACTCACACCATAATATTTTAATCTTTTTTGTTACTTGTTCACTAAACATTTTTCGTTATCATTGTCAGCTTATGACAAAGATAATGAAAATGTAATAATGAGTTGTAATCATAAGCTTACTGTCAGTTTCTGAGTATAATATTGTTATTTTCCTTCACTGTTCAAAAACACAACCACTGACCATAGCAATGCACAAACACAAAATGAAAAATCTCATACAATCTCTAAGTATGGTCTAGAAGTCACTGAAATCAATATAATTGTATTCATGTTTATTTGGAAATTAGGTTCCACTGTCTTCAATAAAGACTATAGACCAGTAATTCTATTTTGGATTATAGCCTAAAGGTAGCAGTCAACAAATTTATAATTATAATCTGAACATTTGAAAGCAGGGAATGATTTCAGACTTACTGTCCAGAATCTGATAAAATACTGTAAATCAGTTGCAACAATGAAAAGGCAATATAGCAGAGAATATGCCAGAAAAAGAAGGAAAAATTTGTAATTGGAAAATCCAACACAATTGTTCACCCTATGGGAAAGAAAGAAAGCATAAAGCACACACAAAAAACCATACATACAATAATTTATTCTCATTTATCATACTTCTTTATCAGGATCAGCAAGCCCAACTCTACTTCCCAAATTTCTCTACACTAAAATAACTGACTGGATCCCTTTGTTTACAATAGGGGTGTTCAACTATGTGGGGGGGGCAGAGATTAATTTAACCCTTAACCCCCAGAGGGCTGCACCCATCCAACAATGTATAAAATCACTTTTGTATTCATCTATGTCCTTCCCAAAGTGGACACCAGAAGTGAAATAGCACCACTTTTGGTTCCCATTTTGGGAAGGACATTGTTCAAAATTGAGATATTTGGAGGTTGTAGGGAGTGGATGGGAGGGGTTTTGCATGTTTTCTTTCACACATTGCGGGCCTTTGTGCATTTTCAGGTGAAAACTGCCAGAAATAAGCTGAAAAAAAAATAAAAATGGGAGGAAATACATAACTGAAAAATATAACACTAAGTGCATAGACATGTTTACCTCCTTTTCCCTTAATAATCCCATCAAAAGATGGAGAAACAACAAACAGGTGATCCCACCCCAATACAGTTACCACTCCAACTGCTACTGCTCACAGAATATCAAACTATTAAAAATAGATCTAGATTAATGCTACCTTTTACAATGTTAACAGAAAAATCTGACTAGAACCCTTCTGGTGGCATACATTTCATTAACCAGGTGTTACACAAGCATAATTTTTTAAAGAAGTTGTGCCTCCTTCTGCAACATTTCTGACTCCCAGCTGCACAGTAGCAGCCAGCCAGCTCCACCCCTCTGGCCCAAACTGCCACTGATTAGTGTGTGTGTGTGGGGGTGTCACCCAGTAGGTACTAGTGTCATTACTAAGCTGGCTCCTAGAACCCTTTCCCAGTTGTAAGCAAGTTGTGAACAAATTTCCAGCATAAGTGTGCTGGCAAAGTTCTAGGCTTTCCCAGCATTGAAGAGAATCTTGGCCTTTGTTTGGTTTTCATCATCCAGAAAGGGCCTTAGTTCGCCAGCATGCTATCTATTCCAAACTAATGTAAGAACACATTGCTTACCAAGGACAATGATGGTCCATTTTCAAAATACATCTGAAAGAAAAATATAACTTATTCTACCAGATGTTCAACAGAAAGAAATTTTTAATATTAAAATGAAGCAGTTATACAAAACATAGATATACAAGTAATGAACATGGGTTGGATTTAAACCAAGTTACTCATATTTAGTCTCAAATCAATGCAAGAAGCAAATCACAACTTAAAGATAAAACTTTGTCTAAAATCAAATCAGTGTCATGGGATCACCTTTTCAAAATTCTATCATCATCTAAGGTAGCAACTTAATTCTTGCTTTCTAGTCTTACACAGACATGACTCATATTACATTCTTTCCCTCTGCTGCATGATTCAAAGGGGGATTCATTCCTTTTCTCTTGCAGTGAGACTTTGGTTCACAATGCATCTAGATTTTATTGCAGGCAAGAGCCATATACCCATTTGGCTTCAAATATTTCAGCCAAAGTAGGAAACCAGATATATGATTCAATAAAAGATTGTGGTAGTGGGTTGAGTGTTGTACTAGGATTCTGGAGAAGGGGGTCTGAATCTTCACATAGCCATGGAAAACCACTGGGCGATCTTGGGAAACTCACACTCTTATCAGCTCAGAAGAAGGCAAAGGCAAACTCCCTCTGAACAAATCTTGCCAAGAAAACCCCTTGATAGGTTTACCTTAGGATAACCATAAGTTGGAAACAATTTTAAGGCACACAACAACAACAACAACAGCAGCAGCAGCAGCTTTTGAAATCCTTCAAGGTAACCAATATTTGAATCAAGCATTAGAATGGAGGTATGCCCCAGAAGTTGTGGTTGAATTCTAACTCCCATCAGCCTAAAGAACTGCTTAGTTGACTTGTGTTGATGGAAAACGCAGTGTAACCAGATATGGAGGGTCAGAAGTTGTCCACTCCTGCCTTAGAAGAATACTATCTGTATAATAAAAGGGATACAATATAATTTAATCTTGAATGTTACAATTCTGAATTAATTATATGGATGACAATTAATAACAAATAATACATGGATGTCTGCTGTGCAATAGCTTAGTCTGAGGGCCTTTCTGCCCTACACTGTTATAGTGTTACTATTCCACTTTCAAGATCCTGTGGAATCCTGGGGTTTGCAGTTTAGGGAGGGGTGTTTAGAATTTTCAGCCAGAGCACTCTTTGGCCTCAGAAAACTACAAACCCCAGAATTCCACAGGATGTTGACAGTGGAATAATAGCACTATAAAACACTATGGTGCAGAAAGGCCCTGAGTTCTTGTGCTGTATTAAAGGAATTAGAGCAACACTAATATTGCACACAGTTATTCTTTTTCCTCAAGAAAAACTTTCATTAAAGGCATGTAAGCACATAAATACTATATATATATATATATATATATATATATATATACACACACATACATACATATACATATACATATACATATACATATACATATACATATATATACACATACATACATACACATACATACATATATGGAAAGAATAATTCCTATGGCCGTGTCTGAAAGAAAATACCCATTCAGTAAAATGTATGGGTACAAACTATAGACACAATCCTGTAAGGCTCTATATAGTACATTAGTTCCACATGCAGATTTAGCCTATGCTAAGCCATACGGAACCTCCATCCAACCACCTGGACTTGCTGTACAATCTCTGAAGCTTAATCCTGCCATTGTGTACCTCCTGGAGAGTGGGCATGACTGAGAAGCATCTGGCCAGAGGCAAAGAAATTACAGCAGCACTGTGATCCAACGGAATCCTCCAGAGATTTCAAGACTGCTGTGATCATTTTGGTATGATTATGGAGACATAGCCAAATGCTTCTCGGATTGTGCCTGCTCACCACGAGACACCAAATGACTATCGGCGAGCACTAGAGGCTGTACCGGGGGTGTGTGTGCTTTGGACAATGAAGAAGGGAATATCAACATCAGCAGCATCCATAAAAGGACACATGCAAGTGTAAGAGAACCTTACATAGATGTATGCTCATAACAGGATGTCAGCCATTGCATGCCACCACTCAGCAAACAGAACAAACAACTGTCCCTCTCTCAGTATAGTTATAGTATACATGGATATCTTTTGCAAGTCTCATGTTGGAGTTCATTACCAATAGTTTCTGTCAAATGCAATACTCCACAATACTAAGGAAACAATTTCTCAAACAGTTAATTCAGCAAAAGTCACAATGAGATTATTTAATTATTCAATTGTCAATAATGGTAAGACTGTGTGTTGAAAGAATAAATACTGTCTTTAATTGAAATAATAATTCCTAATAAAACATATATTTAATTACAGAATTGCTATAAATACAGTAGAAAAGTATATTAGTATGTATACACTTTCTATAGTAAATCATGCACGTATATTCATGATTTACTTTCTTCAGCAATAGGATAAAATATAACGCATGTTACTCAGTCTTAGCTCCTTACTTATCACAGACAGAGCAGTGATGACAACGGTCTGGCTTTACAAGCTGACATCTGTCACAGTATCTGATTGCTGTAAAGACAGAAAAAAGAGCTCCATTTAACATTGAAGTGAAACTGTACATGTCTTGTTCTTAATGTCAATGCCCTGCTGATCCGAGAGACAGAAGCAAAGATTTGTAACAATAATAACATCAATTGTTCTGCAGAGTCTTAGGTTTCTTTTTCAATAGAAAAAAAAAGATATTTTGCAATTTAATCTATGTCTACTTAGTGCTAAGCCCACTGAGTTATGTATTCCCAGTAATGATATATACGATTGCCAATTTCCCAAGAAAGTAAGTAGGATTTTTAGTCATACGTTGACCATGTATCTAAAGATTTTATTCACTAATCCTAAACTAACTATGCACTCAGGTAAATCTGGCAGATCAAAAGCAATTCTGTCAATCAAATGTTCAACAGATGGATGGAGTGAAATCAGCGTCCATTCATGTCACTGTAGCAGCAGTTCAAAGCTGTCACCAATTATCTGGCATGACTGTGCTCTTACAACTCACAGCTACTTTATCAAGTTGGGGAATGGCATTTGCATCACCAAATTGATAGCCATGATTTCCAGCTAGCAAAGCTATGCACATGAAAGCCTGCTTCTGTGTGTATTGACTCTTGTTGGATTGAAATGATTAGACCTTTCCTGGCTTCAGCAGAGCTTAGAAAAGTTATTTTTAAACCATAGCTTCCAGCATCTCCTAACCCAGCATGGGCAATAGTGATGCTTGGTGAGGGATTCTGGGAGCTGCAGTCCAAAAATAACTTTTCTAAGCTCTTGGATATTCACTGAGTTCAGAGAGAAAACAGAAGCAGAGCTGGTGCTAATAAGAAAAACACATTCCCAAACTCAGGGTAATTTTACATCCTTAAACTACAAATTCATCTGGCTGTTCCCAAGGCTCTTTGTCAGTATTCATTGGCTTTCATCTAACAAGTGTTTACCTCCAGACATGGTTCGTGTATAGATGGGGAGGTCCTTAGCTGCTCTTCTCAGCACTTCTTGATGGATTTCACTTCTAGGTTCTCTCTCTAACAATTCTTTATCTGCATAGGTCAGGTGGAACTATGAAACAATGCATTTGTTAATTAAGAGCAGAAGTGATTAACTTTTTACCTTAAAAGGAAAGGTTTTGATGTGTTTTACTCACATGTGCTAAAGACTGAACTATGTGAAGAAGGGATCCCACATGACTCCATGCATTGTTCTAGTTTGGTGTTAGTTTTAATTGTGTTAAATCAGTGAAAATCAATGAGAATGTAGCCAGTAGTTTCACAGCTTGGAGAAAGTGTAATACCTGATGTGATTCTAGAAAAGATAAAAAAATAGGCTCCCGCTGGTAGTGACTTTGCAAAATATACCATGAATCAACAACCTGACACAGACACAGCAAACTTTATGTGTGACCAAAATTGGTAACAAATTGTGCCAAAAAAAGTATGCACTGCCAAAGAGAAGTGCTTTTCAGTGGTCTTCCACATGGATATATCACTGAGATGTACGCTCAACAAACTTAACATTCAAACTATATCCTAAATGCAATTTGTAATTCTGAGTACAGATCCATTGAAACAATGGAATTTATATAAATTTTGGCTTTACCATTCCACAATTAGTTAAATGGGTCTACTGTAATTAGGACTAGCAGTTAGATTTAAGCCTCTGAGGCTACACCTATGACATCACCTGAACCCTAGGTATTTACTAAGCCAACCATGGTGAAGTGTTCTTCATTGTTCTAATTCTCTGGCTAAAGTCTGTGTTTTATACTGAAAACCAGAAAGAACATGTTCTTTATATGTAACAGTGGTTCTTCAGGTGGTTGTCTTGAATTCACACATATAGGTCATTTTGTGCCTGAGCAGCACGGACTGAAACCTTCTAGAGATGGCTTTAGTGTTTTGGCAGGAGCTCTATCACTTTATGTACTGTTACAATCAGGTGACCATCATATGTTTTTAGTTCCTAGTTCTCCACAACAGTAGAATCAAGAGGTTCCCATAAACAAAACATCTTTGGCATCAGAAGGAAAGGTTGTCTTAGTTCACAGACGACTGACCACTCAAAGAACTACAGTTATAGGTAAACAATCTCTTCTTTGTGATCTCTCTGACTTACACATATGGGTAGATTAACAAACAGTCACCAAAGTGACTGTTTGTGCAGAACAGAGAACAGCAAATGTCTCCCCAGCATCATCTACTTTCTTGACCAGACATCTGAGGAATAATTTCAAACACCCAAGATTGAAACCATGTTGTCACCAGAAAACTTCTGGCCCTATTTGCTCTGTTTTTTAACCTTATATTAGCTATTAAAGGGAACGGTGGGAATGCATGCAGCAGTTGACCAGATCTGTTGTATAGAAATGCATCCTCTAGGGCCTGCTTCAACTTTGGCCTCTGCCACAGATAAATGAACAATGAGCATTGCTCTTCATCATAAATGTTTTAGTGGACACACCACGCATAACAGAGATCCCAATTACTTTGTTGTTTAAGTGCCAATTGTGAAAAGATGATGATGACGACGACGACGACGACTGAGTCAGGGCATCTGCAAGGGAATCTGATGCCCCTAGGAGGTGAATCACCACAAGACCTTGAAGACACATGAGTCCCAGAGGTGTTGTGAAAGGCAAAGCAAAGTTAGAGACTTGGGTTCTCTCATTTGTTTAGGCAGAAAATGATTACTGAGTTGTCTGTTGCCAGCTGCACAGTCCTATGATGAAGCATGGCCTAGAAAGCTCTGAAGGATTTAATGACAGCTAGAAATTCCAAGGCATTTATATTTAGATGGGCCAACCAATCTCAAATCTGAACGTGCTGAAGTGCCTGTGGTTATCAGGAATGGTTGGTGCAGCCTATACAAAGCCTTTCTGAGAGGTAAGCTGAATTTATCCACCAAATGGTAAACAGACAGTGGAATCTCTAAAGGCACGTTTGATGTGTCTCGCTCAGGGTAGAGCTGACCTGGGAGCAGATTCTATTGCTCCCTTCAACACCAATGAGACAATCTCCTGGGTGAGAACCATGGACAGAGTTGGGATGTGGGTCTCATGCTTGGAGAAAGGCAAGGTGTGTGTGTGGGTGTAAGTCACCCAATGACTTAGAGCAACCATGAATTTCACAAGATTTTCTTAGGCAAGGAGTACTCAGATGTGGTTTTGCTGTTTCCTTCATCTGAAATATAGCTTACGAATAAATAAATCTGTACAAATCCAGTCAGATGCCATGTACTAAATTTTATGGCACAACCTCATCTGACTACACTTAGAATCTAAGCATGTACAATAATTGAGTTCCATGGTGGAAGGAAGGTGGATACTTTGTCCTCAAATATAAGTGGTGAAGTGAGATTGTACAGATGGTACAGGAGCTGAGTCAAAGCTGAGAGGAGTCTCCAGGTCTTTTCTTTGAAGATTATGTTGAATGATACTTCTTTCGAATAAAGGTACATCTGGAAGATGCTGATATCTGAGAGGCAGGATGGGAATTTCATGAGTGTGGTGACAAAGGTGACAAAGGGATGTTTAATTCTGATGGTAGCAAGCAAAATGAAAGCAGGAAGATGAAGATTTAGTAGATAATGTAACCCCTATTTTCCTTGGCATAGTCTTTATTTTCCACTAATTTATCATCAGCAAGAAATAGATCAGTCTCATCAAATGGCAAGTCCTCTGTCCCAGGCTTCATATCTGTCCCAAAAGGCGAGAACTGCAGCCATGTATTTTGTGTAAGGAAGAGCCAGCGTAGTGAAGTGGTTTGAGCACTGGAAATCCACTGGATAATCTTGGGCGTGTCACACACTCTCAGCCCCAGAAAAGTCCATGATAGGTTTGTCTTAGGATCACCATAAGTCAGAAACAACTTGAAAGCACACAATAATTTTGTCCAAGGGAAACTGCCACATCTTTACCCTTACAACCTGTGGGTATTTTACTTTGTTAATTAATATTTTAATTTGTTGAGAAACCAAATGGTGGGTCTGTTTGGAAAAAGACCTCCTTCCACAAATCCTCTGGAAACTTGTCTTGGACAGGTTCTAGCTTCTTCCAAAGGAACTGCTGATATCCACCCATACAAGCCTGATGGTTTACAATGCAGAGGAATAAGGCTATTGTGGAATATAACATACAGCTAACAGCATAAAGCTCCTTTTTCACTTTATTTGATGGGGAGGAATGCAGAGTATCCTTGTGTTTGCCCATGAAGTATTCACTATAATGCTTCAAAACAAAATCATAGTCTTCATTGCAAATAAGTTCTTGATGTTCTTTGAAGCTACAGTTATGGACACAGGAGAGGCACAAGACTGGCTGGAAGCAGGAAGCAGAGGAATCAGCATTGGAAAAGCAACCACTGAATTTGTTTGCAGTCGGGTTCTCTTAAACAACAGCCCCGCAACTATTGGAAAGGCCAATATCCCAGGTAAGTCAAGGTATTTTGCCATTCTCAAGACCTGATTTGAACAGACTGCAAATCATCAGAAGGTGCAACAAAATTCTAATCATCTACTAGATCAACCAGAGACCAGGTGAACTATGGTGGTCCTGAAGATGAATAGTTAGAATAATAATCACTGTTGGAACTGGAGTGACCTCTGGTGGATTTCTGCATATTCTGATGCAGGTGCAACAGTGGGTAGACTCTGAAGAGAGAGTAGATGATGAGTTGTGTTTTGGAGGTCATCCTTGACTCTTTGCTTGTGTTTCTTTTGAGGCTTGTGAGGTGGGGCTCTTATTTGTTCTTGGCCGTGTGCTCTCACTGAACACATGGTCTAATGGTGGCGGGGGGGGGTCTTCTGTTGAGTCACTAACTTGCTTGGGGTTGTAGCTAGCAGACACTAAGTGCTGCCTCAGTCTTTCAAGCTCACTCTGAGGGCCAGCGGCCAGTCATATCAGTAAGTATTATTACAGTCCAAAAGGGATGGGAAAAAAACCCTGTTCTGCTGCCATGTATATGGAATGTTTGTCTTTTTGCCAAAAATCCTCCACTGACTACACTTGTAGCAAGTGCAAACTGGTGTCACTCTTTGAAGAAAAAGTTAATGCACCACAGCTATGTGCTTAGACTCTTCAACACATCAGACAACAGGAATACTTCCTAGATAGAACAGCAGAGAAATTGATCATACAGAACCAACAGGAAGAAACTGCCAATGAAAATAAAGAGGGCTTTAACTGAGGGCGTGCCCTGGAGGACAGTCACTATCAGGAGCAGAACATGCACAAAGGATTCAGAACTACTCCAACTGAGCAATTGCTTCCTACATCTTCCTGAGGATAATTGTGGTAAAGAGGTGAACACAGGCAACCAGCAGCAAGAGACATTGCATGCCAGGGAAGGTACTTCAAACTGGAAGGAGGTCTCAGAGTGCCACAGGATTCTGTTCTAGGGCTCATGCTTTTCAATGTCTTTATCAATGATTTAGATAATGTGGAGGAGAGAATCCTTATTAAATTTGCAGATGATGTAAAGTTGGAAGGGACAGCTAACACACTGGAAGTTAGGAACAGAGTTAAATTAAAAGAATTAAAAGGACCTTGACAAACTAGAAAACTGGGCTGAAATTAATAACATGAAATTCAGCAGAGACCAATGCAAAAGTCTACATTTAGGCCAGCAAAACCAAAGGCACAGGTACAGGAAGGGGGATACTTGGCTCACCAGTACTACATGTGAAAAGGACCTTGGGATTATTGTTGATAGTGCGCGGATGGTAAGTGGGATATTCCAGCAGAGAAGGCAAATGCTATCTTAGACTTCATTGATAGAAACATAGTTTTCAACTCAAGGGAAATAATAGCCCCTCTATATTCTGTGCTGGTCAGACCTCATCTGGAGTACTGTGTTTGCTTCTAGGCACCTCATTTTAAGAAGCATATGGACATGTTGGAGTGAAGTCAGAGAAAGGCAGTGGGGATGATAAGACGTATGGAAAACAAAACATATGAGGAGAGGTTGCAGGAGCCAGGCATGTTCAGGTTGGTGAAGAGAAGCTTGAGGGATGACATGATTGCACTTTTAAAATATCCCAAGGGGAGGGTGCAAGTTTGTTCTTTGGTGCCTCAGAGGTTAGAAGTAGGTCTAATGGTTTTAAGTTACAGGAGGGTAGATTTCAACTGAACATTAGAGGGAACTTCTTAACAGTGAGAGCAGTTGAGCAATGAAACTAATTGCCTAGGGATGTGGTGGGGTCTCCTTTTCCTCTTCAAAAAGAGGCTGGACAGCTACCTCCTGGGGATACTCTATCTAGAAATCCTGCAAATGAGCAGGGGGTTGGAGCTGATGTCCAATACAGTTCTATTCTGTATCATGGAACTCATTGAGTAAAACCCCTGGAAACTGATGGGTCTGAATTGAATCCCTTATCAGGATCAGAGATACTGAGGCCCTGGGCCCCTAATCTGGGATGGCAGAACTTACTTAGCACCACCATGGTACCGCTCAAGCTCAGGATTGACCTCTTCTTAGTGTTTGCCTGAGACCACAGAAAATCATCCAGTAGAAGTGGTCTTAAGCAATTTCCATCTCTGAAGAAGATTTTTGCTCGGCCTTTTCTTTGAGCACTGATGTCCTAATTGCATCCTGAAACACACGCTATTCCTCCATCTCATCTCTTTGTAGAGAAAGTAAAGGATATTTTTATTTAATTTTTTAAAAACTTATCTCTTTATTTGCTGCATGCTTGTCAATCTGTATCTACCTAGAATTCTTTAGACTTGTTGGGCACCTGAACTCCCAAAACTGTAAATAACAGTATTGTCTAGTAGGCCGATGAACATCAATGTTACTCTTAATAATCTCTTAAGCGTTGGAATTTCAAGAAATTTATAGTGTTGAAGAATAAACATGTGCCTGTGTAATTCTTTAAAGATATTTACTAAGTAAAAAAAAAGAGCTTATATAATTGCATACTCCTTGATGGGGTTCATATCACAGATAATTTTGGTCTAGGTACATACTCTTCTTATTAGGAGCTTATCTCAGGCACATAGTACTTATAGTATATTTCAGTGTAAAGGAACATTAACTTACATGATATCTGAGTGAGCATCATATATCTCACATTTCATATGTTGAGGAAATCTGCACATTTCATGCTGAGTATTTACATACATTTCAGTATTTGGTAGCATTTCAGCATCTTCAATACACTGTATTCATTCAGCACAGCTATAATCATTGTTTCAGAAAGTAAATTGACGTTTCAATCATAGCATTATATAACTTACTCTACATTCTTTGGGTTAACACAACAAATAGCACAGAAGAGAGCTTCTGGTTAGGTTGCCAAAGAGGGCTAACCAGCCCCTAACTTCTAAAGTCTGATAACTATTATACACTTAAAAAACAAACAGATATTTGTTGACCTTGTTCTTGACCAGTGATACCTTAGAATCTTTACCTCTGGAAACAGAAGGTTCTGAGAGGTCCAAAATGTCTTGCCTTGCTTTTTATCCAAGCTCCCTTCTATCCTTATATGGTATCTCCCCTCTCTTGGAGACACTAAGTTTGAGAAACCAGTTATCAATTTTGTTTATTTGTTCACTGCAGGGCTTGGATGGGTTGTATTCTTATTTGTTGTTTTGTTTTGGCTAGCTATGTTATGAACCAGAAGCCAACCCTACAGATTTCATATTTCCCTATCATTTACATGGATGAGTACCTTTTTAAACTCAAATGCAGATCCCAATGCAGCAGCATCATCAAATTATAATGGATTGCCCATGACTGTCCTCCAGTATAAAGGCCTTGAGATGGGCTGCCCCTTTTCTAAATGCATGCCAATTAAACCTTTGGTAGCAAACATACCCAACCAGACAGGACTTCCCTAAGCAAATTTCCGGTAAGCAATGGGATTCTTTGTAAGTGACCAGAAGTTTGCCATCATAGACAACACACTTTTAAAACTACGGTTTAGAGGCCATAGGTGTCTAGGCTTATGAATGATGAAGACCAATGAAAAATGATAACAACTAATAAAGAATGACAAAGAAGACTAGGGGATGAGAAGAACCAAAGGAATGATGAACAATGTAGAGACGTAACAAAAATTACTGAACTCTGAGCAAAAACTGCAAACTCTAGAGCAAAGGTTCCTTCTTAAACTGCTGGTGATTCAGAAGACAGAAAGAAACTGGGAGGCTGGTTATCCAGGTGTACTGAGGAGGCCAAGCTCCCACTGAAACACTAAAGCTAACTTTAGAAGCCTCTGACCAACAAGGCACAGGTTCAGAATGACCTATATGTGTGAGACTAAGAGATGACAAAGAAAAATCATAGATTTTTCATACAATATATACAATTCTGCAATTTCATACAAATTATATTTTTACAAGACAGGCTTCCAATCCCCAAATGGTTTCAACAATACAGCCAGTTATTATTTCCATACTGCTACATGAAATTACCTAGAAAACTGAATGCTATCGTTTAAGAAATATTGGCTGGCATCCTGTTGAGCAGTTACCATATAGTAAGCTGCACTTACACTATCCTAACTCCTGGGGATTCACATTTATGATCACAAACCATCTTCTCCCTTACGAATCAGCTCAGGTCTTGAGATCTGCTGGAGAGGCCCTTCTCCCCATCCCACCACCCTCGCAGGTACACCCAGTGGGAACATGAGAGAGGGGCTTCTCAGTGGCTGCTCCCAGGCTCTGGAACTCCCTTCCCAGAGAAGTCAGGCTGGCACTCTCCCTACTGTCCATCTGTAATCAGATAAAGACCTTTTTATTTAGACAGGCATTCGGTGTGGCCTGTCCAACAGAGATGTGCTGGGTATTATGTTATTTGATTAATAATTGAGTTTTAATTATGTATTGTAATATTTTAATACTTTAACTTAATAAATTGAAATCCTCAATATTACGTGGATACAAAAATATTCAAACTGAATTTTTATGGGTTTTTAAATCTGAAATCAAGCAGCAACAATGATTTTTTTTCATGCATACCTGCAGTTATGACACATATAACACTAGAGTCCAGTTCTCCTCCACTGATGGAATGTATGTGCTTTTCAGTGATTCCCCTTCCCTTCATGCCCCAAAGTCCAGAAGATATTTTGGAAAGTGCAATTGAAGGAGGGCTGAAAGAGGATTGCTGACATAAACCTTATTGCAGCAGGAGGAAACTAGCTGGATGCTGCTCTGTATGTAAATTTGGGCTGCCAGGAAGATATTGTTTTAATGGCAGGAAAAAATGTAAATTAATAATGGCAATAGTATGTAAACTTTCTCCTGCAAATGGTTTCTGCTCTAAGAACTGTCTGTTTTTATTCCCTACCCAATACCTGAATGTAACAGAAGTAACCACAAACGCTAAGCATGTATTGACTGGGGCATATTTACAAGCAACACAAATATAATTTGATTTCTTCTGAGACGCTTAACAATGAGAACACCCTATTTTTTTAAAGGTGTTTTTAACTTAGATAGAAAAAGGTTATAATGGAACTGCATATATGCATTTAGAGAGCAAAATCAGCTAAGTATAGGGGTCACTCAATAGCACAACTCAAATTATCTGATAGCCGTTTAGTATTTTCTGTATACTTCTTACTTATGCCTGAGCAGGGCAAGCAGTATAAAGAAGAAAGGCATTAACTATGTGAAATAACTGCTTTTTAAAATATGTATATGAAAGAACACTGTATTATCAGCTATTATTTTATTCAGCTAAATGTAAAGTGTTTGTTACTGTTCATAAAGACCATATGTTACTAACTGGTGACAACATAAATGGAATAAATGGGAACAAGAGCTAGAAATAACTAGATCATACAAGCTGTTACTCCTCACACACAGTAACTTTAAACACTGAAAACACCATTAACTAGCAATACTTTTCTTACACCAGTGATAACTTACTTCTTTGGAAGGGTTCATTGGTAACGTAAAGATTGTTTTCCAGTAAGACCACAAAAACATCATGAAAAATAGATGGTAAGTAATCAGGCACACCACTAAAACAAAAAAAAAACCATAAAAATAATGCATTAAACAAATGACAGAAACTGCTTAGTAGTGTTATAGACACACAGCCTATGAAACAGCCAAACATTCTTCAGTGTTCACAGTAGGAAACAATGCTATTAAGACATCAACGTAACTACAAAATAAAACAAAAGCAGTCAAAGAAGTTATGTAGGCAGTGTATTGAAAAGTTTTTTGTGAATTAGAATCTGTGCGCTCTATAAAGAACATCCATATTTGTGCCCCAAGTTGTATGGGTTTGATGTAATGTATAAACTTATTAATTTTCTTTTATAAAAGAAAACATACTTAAAGTGCAAATCTGCTCCAGTGATGTGTGGGTGACTGTTCCTTTTTATAACTATGCAACGCAAGGAGACAAGCAGTTCATGAAAAGGAACAGTTTGGTTGAACACACGGGGCACATTCAGACTGATGTCACTGATCTATAAAAGGGATACTTCTCTTCAATCTTAAATCCACCAACTGTCATTACTTCACAACACTATCTGGATTTCTTCTCCAACAAATTAAGAAATAGCAAAAAGAGTACAGAATCCACCATTGTTTTGTGCCACAGATAAAGATACACTGTATATAGGAATGTTTTTCAAAATCCTAATCTCTTCCCAGTTTCTGCTGCACTCTAAATGAAGACTGATAGATATAACTTTTATTCAATTCCTACTAGATACAATTTTACTTTTTATACTACTACTGCCCAGAAAAAGACTTGCTCAGACCTTCCAGTAACGCTTTTATTGGCAGGCAATAGGCTCTAAAACTGCTGATCTGGTACATAAAAATAAAACCAGCCACAAAATCAATAATTTATGAAAATTACATCAAAAGGATTACTGAATAAAGCTCCTGTGATTGCATTTAAACATGGACACAGTTTGAGGGACATGTTAGCACATACCAACTCGAGGGACCTCTCAATATCATTAGATGCCACCATGAAGGGAAACAGATGTACAAGGCAATTTTCATGTGGCATTTGTATTGTGTGCTCCTATTTCTGAAAAACATATTCAGAAATCCACTCGGTAACATACAATACTACCTCATACCTCAACAAGCTGTTCACTTGTAACAGGAGGGTGTTATATATGCTATACAGTGTCCATGCAACATACTACATATAGGTATGACAACAAAGAAAGGACACACATCTGTGAACACAGAAGTTGTACGAGAAACAGACAAAATACATACACCTTTAGTCAAATATTTTTCTGAGTTTAAACATGGGGAAAGAGACACTAAATTGTAGCACTTGGAGGAAAAAAACCAACTAAGAATAGAGAAAGATATAACAAATAAAGAAGAAAGGAATTATATTGGAATTATAGATTGAATATCTTAATTGTCACTGAACTAAATGAAGATATGGATTGTATGTGGTATGTTCTTTGCCATTATCATACACCAGTGTTTTTATAAATAATTGCCCCACAGCAAACATTTTTTAACTATGGTTTCTAATTCTGCTATGAATGTTATGTTTTGCTATGAATGTGCAGAATCGATAACAGATTTCCAAGTAAATATATTCATGTTTTTTATTTTGAATGTTCAGTAAATGTGCTAATGATTTTTAAGTATATGCAACATTTTGGGTTCAAATTTGGGACTCTTTAAACAATACTGTATGTTGTAATTAATGACAACAGATTTATTATAGCTGGTGGGAGAATAACTATAGAAACAGATTTTTTCCTTCACCATAAGGCTTTAGCTGTTCAAGGCATGAGATAGTTGTTACGATATGAAGATGTCTGCACAGATGTCTTGGTGAGCTTTGGAGTTGTTTCAACGGTTGTATTTATGTCAAAGTAATTGTGCAATTATTTTAATTATTATTTCAGGATCTGACTTGTAAAAAAAAGTTGAAGACTACATGAAATACATGACTTCAACATTGGCCACTGAAGAAGACAAAATAAGGTGAAATGTGTCTGGCCCTTCTCAAAGTGTTTGTTCATCTACACCATTTGTTTTTAGTCTTCTGTTAGTACAGACATTTTTTGGAGCTGACCTTCACATACGCAGGATTGTTTTTACAACTTTGGCATATATTACAAACCATATATAGTAATACTTTTCATAAATTATTGACTTTGTGGTTGGTTGCACTTTTTTTTTAATTATTTGCTTAAAATATTAATAAATATTAGTTTAACTTATTTCCTAAGTCAGTTTTTCTTTTCTTTCTGCTTTGTCAGATGCTATACAGTTGGCCTTCCACATTCACTAGGGTTAGGATGATAACGTAAGTGGAAAAATTGCAAATATCAAACTGTGTGTGTGTGTCTGCAGGAAGGGGACTAAGGCATGGGAGGAAGGGGAGAATGGACACCCAGAGTCCAAACCAATTCAAGGGAAGGAGAGGAAGGGGAGGGTCAGCATGGGAGCTGTATACTCCATCTCTCTTGTCTATCTCCTTCCTTGGGTGTGGAGATGCACTGGGAGAGAGTTTGTGGTGCTAAGAAATCAGCTGAGAGTCTATCTCATCTGGTCAGGCAGATGCTGATGGAGAAGGAGGACTGGGGCAGGTTTTTAAAGGAAAGATGGCTGATTGGAGCCACCAAGAGAGAAGGTTCCCCTGGAAAAGAAGCACCTGAAGAAACTTGCATATAAACTTGCATATAATCAAATCCGTCAAAGTCAAACCTACAGATGTGGGGGACTTCCTTCCTTCTTTTGCTGCACCACAGAAAGCCACAACAGTGCCCCCAAATCTCAGTGGCAACTGCAATTCTAATTTTATTGATTTATTTATGTATTTATTTATTATATTTGTTGGCTGCCTTTCTCCTGGAATGGGACCCAAGGCAGCTTCCAACAATAAACACACACATTAAAAATTGTTAAAAATATTAAAAGGATATAAAATCATAAAAAAATGAAAATAATATTTATTTTAAAATGTTAATAAATAAAGCTTCCTGGCTTACATAAAAGCCTGTCTAAAAAGAAACGTTTTAGCTTTTTCTAAGAATCTTGGCTACCACCAACACCAAATATTGCTGATCATATGGCTCTGGCGGGAGGGGTCACTGTAGCCCCCTCCTCACAAGAAACTGTTCACCTTGATTTAGTCAGTGTCTGTATGACGATCTCCTAGACTCCAAACAGAATATAATGAGATACCAAACCAATCAAATAAATAGATACTTACCCTTTTCTCCAATATTTGTCATGGTTACTACAAGAGAGAAAGAAAAAAGAGAGAAACAAAGTGAAAAATACTATCATATATTTCATAAATTGCCATGCTAATACATTAATTATCTCTTTTGAATAAGATCTGTGGTACTATATTGGTACTTCATTTGCAAGGTTTCTGAGCAACTGCAGAGCACATTAGAAAAAGATGGTCATGATGTGCCAGTCTTTTCCTGCATTTCTCATAAATAAAGTTGGCCGTTCTGGAAGAAAAACCTCTTTTGAAAAAAATTGTTTCTTTAAGGGAAACTGCTACAGCACACAAGGACAGGAATGGCAAATTTTGCAGTGAATCTAGCAAGACAGGATACACAGCAGCATTGACAGACAAGGAATTTTTAAGGTCAGCTTAAGGTGGTATAATAGAAAACAGTATTCCAAAGTGTTTAAGAGCATTGCTGGTGTGGAAGGCTTCCTTGCTCTCCAGGTTCTTAGACCATTTCTTCATTGGTGAAAAGCAGATGCTTGGGAGATCTACCTCGTAACCATCAATGGCAGAATGACTGGGATCACCCACGTCTGATTATCCTAGCCTTGCAATAATGATGATAAAACTGAAATGAGAACATACATTCATAGCCCATCACCAGATTCATTTTCTCCATGCTTCAATACTACTTCATTATTTCTAAAGGCATAAATAAACTCAGTAGTATAAATCTGTTTGTTAGTTCCAACTAAAGTAGAAATATGAAATCAATGGGAATTTAGTAAATCAACATTTCTGTAACCTCCACTGATTCAACTATGATGGTTGAGACAAATACTAAACAGTTACAAGCTACACTGTATTGCTGATGAAGAAGTACAGCAGGCCTTCCTCACCTGCAACCTCCACATGTGTAATTTCAGCTCACGCAAAATATCGCATCCCTATAACTAAAATGGTGACAATGTGTGCACAAACATGTTGTGAAGTGTCTGCACGCACATTGCTGCCATTTAATATAATGAGATGCAAGCATTTGTGAATTCCAGTATTCACAGGTGTTCTTGGAACAGAACCCTCAGGTATATGAAGGGCACACTGTAGATGGGTATTATTTAATTTTCTTTGATAATTATACTGTTCTAAGGAATAAATAATTTCACTTGGAGAGATGGTAAGCAGAGCCTCCACTACCAAGCCTGCTGAGACCCCAGCTTCACTTGCATCCTCCTCTTACTGAACTGTTTCAGTCAATGTGAATATTATAAGAACTCTGTGACCTTAAGAAGTGATGTCTCAGCTTGACTGCAAGATTGTTAGCCCATAGGGAGGGCTGTTCTTGTTGGTTGCTGATCTCACATATTGGTTACTGATCTCAGTCTGAGGGACTTTTGGTCTAAAAAGAGGGATGAAAATTATTTAAAGAAATAAATCTTTAGATGATACTTTAAGAATACTCCTACTTGGTGATTTATTTATTTTATTTACAGTCTGCCTTTCCCCTGCTACAGTACTCAAGGCAGCTTACAACATTACATGAGAAACTCTTTCTTATCAACTTGTCACTCCTCATTACTTATGTGTCCCTCTTCCATCTGCTTTGATGATAGCTTTGCCACCTGAAATAAACAAATTCCCTTTCCATGAAAAGTTCTTACAAAGAAGTGCATACAGTCACTCACAATTTACATGCTACACCAGAGGTGGACAACTGTATCAGATGCAGAGGTCTTTGTTCTCCAGAATGTGAGATGTGTTCAAACCAAAATGTATGATCCTCCTCATATTTTTCTGGCACTGAGCAAGTACTTGCTGGGATTCTTTCTAAATTTCCCAAGAAACAGAAAGGGCTTCCCAAGAAATAGAAGCGTCCACTTGTTGCCTCTTGCTTGGATGGGGAGACATAGATGCAAGTACTAATTAGTACTCCTAAGAAGATAGGCATTTTTGACCAGCAGGGGGATGTAGGCAGCAGGGAACACATAATAATTGACATTGTTGAAGGATCAGTAAATGGTTAGAGAGGTGATAATTACTGCAGGTTCCCCAAAAGATCTCCAGTTGCACTGGTGGTAGGAGCACAAATAATGTCAGCTGTATTCAAAATCCATCTCAATTATGTCAACCAGGAGAGCTTTCAAAGTCATGATATTGTAGAAAATGAAGAGGTTTGGTGTTTCGGAAAGGGATTTGTATGTAGGGAATATCAGGTTTTTAAGCAATCCCCTCATAACTCTACAGCACAATCAACTGATGTTATACTCCATGAATCTCAGCAGGGTTTCCCCCTAAAAGTCTTTTAAACTAGTGGCCATCAATACATTTTGAAGTGACAAATTTCAAAATGTCTAAAAGGCTTTTTCTTTTAGTCTTTCCTGAATTTCTACTGTCAATCAGTTTCATTAAGTTCCCAGCGTATAATTGGATGTGTGTGTGTGCATGCATCTGCACACACATGTGTGTACCTCTATGGGAAAAAAAACCCTCAAGCAACTTTCTCTGCAATTGTATAATCTGATAAACTGTTATCATTGTACCTCTTTGGTTACCCCCCACCAAAAAAAAAACCATTTAACTAAACTGAATGAGATACATTTAAACTGTAACATCAGGTTCTTGTACAGAAATTGTCAGAGAGCAAAGTGAAAGTGCTATATAATATCACACCATCAAGGCCATTCCTTCTCTATCTTCTCTTCTCCAATCAATTCTTCCATAAAAGGACTTGTAGCCTCATCTCTTCACCAGTCTCTTGATTTTTACCCATACAAGTACCCTTATGTGTTTTGAGGTTTCAGTATGCCCTTCATATTCACAATTTCTTGCAAGTCATCAAGTATTGAACAATAAATAAAGCTAATCATTGGCCCTGCCTGTAGGCTTACAGTTTGACAGAAAGAAATGGGAAAGGAAAAAAAAATTAACAAAATGCATAAAAGAACTCTTTAAACGCTGTGTTTTCAAATGTGATATAAAAAAATAGAACTGATGGTATGACATTCCACTGAGAACGAACAAGAGAAAAATGGCACAAACAAGAAAACAGATACGATATTAGACAACAAAGGACAAGCAGGAGAATAAAAACCTTAGGGCTAATCTAATCACTAGTTCGCACTAGAATAGCCCCACTGAAACACTGGGATTTACATATGTGTTGACTGTCCATTTAGCAATTTACTCAGTGGACCTACTCAAGATGGGGCTAGCAGATGAATTTAGATGGACAAAGTGTGGCCCTCTAGAAATGGTTAGCCTGAAAATTCTATTAGCCTCAACCACCACAATCAACAGTGACGGATGCCGGGATGTACTTCAACAACATCTAGAGTGCTGAAGTTTTGTTCAGCTTGTTTTAGGCCCCAGTTTTTATCTATACCAGTGGTTCTCAACCTTTCTAATGCCGCGACCCCTTAATACAGTTCCTCATGTTATGGTGACCCCCAACCATAAAATCATTTTCGTTATTTTTTATTTATTTATTAGTTAGTTAGTTAGTTATTTCCAAAATCAAATAGATTGGAAACACTGCCCTAAATCACTGCTCTGGATAGACTTCTAATGCCTAAAAACTGGTAACCCTCCCCCTTTTTTTAAGCACAGAAAGCGTCCATCAATGCCAGAATTAAGGCAGTAGTTCTAGTTCTGAATGTTGGGTTTCCACAGTTCAAAAAGCCAGTCACTCCCAAAGGCAATGCCGAAACAGCCCACATTTTACACGAGGCGCAGGGAGGAAAGGACAGGGAGAGAGGAAAGATGACGGAGGCATAAGCAGACACGTTTTGTTTCACTCCCTCCCTTCCTTAAAGGGAGTGCAGATGCTGAACATACAAAAAGCGAGGAATGCAAGACAGTCAGGGCGAAGAACACAACACGTGCGTGTGGCAAGCACCAAGGGTCCACGCACAACAAAAGCGAGAGGAGAAAGTCATCCTGGCTATTTCTGCACTAGACTGTTACAGCGTTATTATTCCACTTTCACCATCCTATGGAATCCTGGGGTTTGCAGTTGGAACTGCAAACCCCAGGATTCCATAGGATGGTGAAAGTGGAATCATAGCGCTATAACACTGGAATGTGGAAATGGCCAAAGTCCACAGGACGGATGAGAGCAGCACTTTCGGGTCAAAAAACAAACAAAACAAAAAAACCAACCAAGGAGCCTCGGGGGCTCTTGCTACACAAACTGAAGCCCTTGGCTGACGCCCCCTGCTCCTTTCCCGACCGAGTTCTCGGTCTCAGAGGGACCAATCTCCCCCATCGGATGGCAGATCTGCTGCAGGAAAGTTTCCCCCTTTGCCTGCTGGACCAAAGGCGACAGCCACACTGACAACTCCCACGGAGCAGCGTGCCCAGAATGAATGGGCGACCGGGCGATCGCCGCTGCTGCAGCTCCGCCACTTTGGGAAGCAAGTGGAGCCCAGCTGCTCGCTCGCCCCGGCAAGCAACCCTGTTTGCCGGCATGAATGAGTGTGAGGCGAAGAGGGTGAGGGGACGGAGTCTTACGTTCCAGACGTCCCGCTGCAGCGCCATAAACCCTGAATGGGAAGACCTCTGTGTGTGTGTGTGTGTGTGTGTGTGGTGCGGACGCGAGCGTCCAAGCAGCGCCCGGCTGCTCACTCGCCCCAGCAAGCAACTCTGACTCTGCAAGCCAGCATGAAGGGGAAAGGGAACACTGAAGGGGACGCCCTCCGTGTGTGTGTGTGTGTGTGGTGCAGGTGCGAGCGTCCAAGCAGCGCCTGGCTGCGCCGGGCTGCACGCCTCCTCTCCCCTCCCACCAGTGCGGGGTCTCCTCTCCTCACCTCTGCCTTAACGCTCCGGCTCCAGCTCTCTCCTCTCGGTGTCCTCATCTCTGCCTTAACATTCAGGCTCCAGCTCTCTCCTCCCACTCTCCGCACCTCCGGCTCCACCTCAGGCTCCTCCAGTGCTTTCCCACCAGGCAGGGAAAGACGGGGAAACGTCCAGCATACCTCCTCTCCCCTCCGCCCAGCGCAGGGGTCTCAGAAGCACTGCTCCCATTGGCTGTGAGGGCACCTTCTTTTAAAAGGGGGGGCAGGATTGAGGAGCGGCGACCCCTGTGAAATGGTCGTTCGACCCCCAAAGGGGTCCCGCCCCCCAGGTTGAGAACCACTGATCTATACAATCTTTGGCACATACAATCAGAACGGAAAAACAAATATACAAAAAAATCAGAGAATGGCAGTAACAACTAAGGTTTTTTTTTAATGCATATTGGTAGCATTGAAATGTCATTGGCCAATCCTGCTAATAATACTGAGTTCAAAATATTCAATGACATGAATGCAGGAAACTGTCTTATACTGTGTCAGACCATTTACCTGTCTAGCCCAGTATTGTTACCTCTGACTGGCAGTGGGACTCCAGGATTTCAAACACAGTTCTTTCCAAGCCCCACTTGGACATCCTTAGTGTACCCATGTGAACTCCTATTCAAGTACTAATCAGGTCTGATTGTCTTTAGCTTCTGAAATCAGATAGCATTGGTGTGTTAAAAGTGGTCTGGAGGCAGTGCAATGAAACAGTAAGATCTGAATTAAAATGAACTGAAATAAAAAATGGTATATATAAATTTTAGTTAGGAAATAATAAAGCATGATGGAATGGTTAAAGAAGGCAACAACTCCAATTATTCCCAGCCAATATGGTCATGGTGGATTATAGTGATGGGAGATATAATGCAAAACCAGGTGGGGAAGGTTTAGGGTAGAGTGCTGAACAAGGACTGAAGAGACTCAAGAAGAAATCCACCCTGAGACGTTGAGACTTCTGGTTCGGTCAAGAGCTGGAAGACACGATCTTCTGAGGTCCACGAAGAAGATCGTCGCTTATGTCGGTTACTGGACGAGAAGTAATTCATGATCCGGTTCGTTCTGCACCTCAGTAAGAAGAGGACAGCGAGAAGAAGAGTGACCACAACCCAGGCTGATCCCGCCGTACACGATGCCGTACACGATCGGACAGACTGTGGGAGTGAGGAAACCGGGCTGTCATTGCCATTAGAGCTTCATCACAGCAGTAAGGAACAGAGGGGGAGAAATTCTCCCTCAGACGAATTCCAGCCGACAGATCCTTAAGTAACAGAACTTTTGCGATGGGGACCTTTATTTGAAGGTTTGTAGCTAAGCTCGGAAGACCTTTAGTGAGAATAGAACTTATCCTCTGATTAATTCCTATTTACTTCAACTTCTTCATTTTGAAAAACTAAGGTAATTTCTCCCCCCTTGGGTGACTGACTAACTATTCCAAGGACTTCATAACAAGGAATACTTTCCTGTGAATATTACTTGTTGACTTTTTAAATTTATATCCAGTCCATAATAAAAAGATTACTAGGATTGAGGATTGTGGTTTCAGACTTTTGGAATTTTGAAACTCTTACATATGGACTTTTGATTGTAGGTATTACTGGGAGCTTTTGTCCTATTTATTTTTGTTTTCCTCTTTGGACTATCTATAATATTTTGCCAGAGACATGTGGTTTGCTTTTTAATATCTGGACCAAACAGGATTCTGGGGTTTTGCAAACTAGAGATGACTTTATAGTGAAGTGGTACTTAAAGAAGAAGACGTGGTTGAGTGGATTAACTGATTTTTCCCCAGACTGGAAGATCGGAGGAGTTGCATTTTCAAGGTCACAGAGCTGTTCTTTTTTTCAGCTGGCAATTGGGAGAATATTTAACCCCTTATCCACTGGTGAGAAGGGAGAAAGATGAGAAAAGGAGAATACATATGTATATAAATATAAGAAGAATAATTTAATGGACACTCATATTGAGAGATGAAATAATATTAATGAATTTGAACTGATTGTGAATGGATTTTTAAATTTAACCCCTATTTAACAAGCAATGACTTAAGTAACCTTCTCAGTGACAAGTAATGAAATAAGCAATTGATTTTGAAGAGAATTTATATAAGTTTGTTATATATATTTGTGATAACTGAAGCCCCTGTCAGAGCTGCTGATGACGAGCAGCAGCTGTTGGTCCCTGTTGCTCTGGATGGAGATGAGTCCTGCTGCCATGGACCAAGCAGGCTTGGACATTCCTCTGCCTGCCCCTTTAGGGCAACAGGGCTCCGATTCTGAAGATGGTTTGGAGCCTGTGCCAATCAGCCCACAAACAAGGCGCAGACTCAAGAGAGCTGAGCAAAGGGAGGCTTCCTTGATTAAGTTCAAGAAGCAGTGACTGGCCACACCTGTGTCTTGAGCTATATAACTGTCTGCCTGGAAGCTTTCCTTTGCTTGTGGCAAATTTCTTTCAAGCCTTCCTCTTGTCTGTTCCTTGCTCCCAGCACCTGCTACCTTGAATTGATCTCTTGACTCTTGGAACTCTGATGATGGCTTTCGCTTGATGCTCTGGTAAATGAACTCCCTTGTGTAAAATGCTTGCTTGTTTCCTCCCAGCTGAACTTTGCTGGCTCTCACACTCCCTTCTCTGGACTGGCTCGCTGCCCAGGACTCTGACCTTGACAATATTAATATTGCTTTGAATAATTTATAAATATAATTAAGTACAAGTTGGGGTGTGTGTGAAATAACTGGGGGTTAGAACTGATTAAATAGACAAAAACCTAGATAATACCATTAGTATCAATTTATTATTAGAATTTCATTATCTATGTAGATCAAATTTCAATGACTTACTGTTCTTGTAATATTTTTAAAATAATCAACTTGTCTATTGATTAGAAATTCTTGATAAAACTGTGACTCAATATTTAAGAATAAGTATTGGATTCTTGTTAACCAAGCTTATATCCAACTTTAAATAGCTGTAAGACAATCATTTAGTTGTGAAGTATATTGGCATTTTAGATTCACAATGCAAAAAACCAGATCAGGGAAAACTCGGACTACCTCTATTTCAGATCCACAAAGAAAACGTGACTCTTTTGATGAACCACCTGATTATCAGAAAATGTTTATGGAAGAAATGAGATTTTACATGGTGGGAATAAAACAAGATTTGTCTGAATTGAAAAACCAAGTCACAGACATGCAAAATACTTTAGAACAAGTTTAAAAGAGAAATTAATACCAACTGAAAAGACACAGAGGTGAATAAGAAAGAGATTTCCACTTTGAAACAGAAAATGTCTTCCTCTGCAATAGAAATGGACAAGCAGTTAGATTGATTGGCTCTAATTGAACAAAAACAGATGGATTTGTGGATACGAATTGGAGGTTTAGAGGAGAAGACAAACAAAGATATTAAAAAGAGAATAATAACTCTTCTGGCTGAATTGTTGGAGGTGGAAGAAGATATGGACATGGAGATAGATGCAATTTACAGAGTCAGTTCTATACCTGCCAAGAAAAAGAAAATACCCAGAGATGTGGTGGTACAGTTTACTAGGAGGTCAACAAGGGATAAAACGATTGAAGAACATAATAGATCTCCTCTAATGGATCAAGATAAACCATGAATAATACTTCGAGAAATTCTGGTAAGAATACTGAAGAAACGGAAAGATTATGAATCCCTAGTTCCTAAATTAAAACAAAAACAGATAAGATTCAGACGGGACCGTCTTGAAGGGGGGATTTTTATGTTCAATGGGCAGCGGTACAAACTGAACTCAGTAGAAAAAGCACAAGATTTTCTCCGTAGACACAGATTGGACCTAGAAAAGTCTGAAGCTCAAACTCATTCACAAAAACCCAGAGAGATGGTTTTTGCAAGTACTCCAAAAGATGAAGAAGCAGTGATAGAAAATCCAGACAAAGATGTTGAAAAGGCGGAGGATCAGAAGACGGAGGTTCTGGCACATGTTACAAAGGAAACTGCTGAAGAATGTAAATCACAAGAGACCAGTCTTATCGATTTGGACCTAGAAGAGATGGATTTGATCAAAACACAGCAACAATGAACTGTTCTATTATATCTTGGAACACAAATGGTCTGAATTCACCCATTAAAAGGAAAAAGATTTTTCATTACGTTTATAAGTACAATCCAGATGTTTGTTGCCTCCAAGAGACACATATTTAAAAAAAAGATGTTAAAGTGTTGGAGGCCCCAAAATTAGGAGAAGTATTTATATCGGCAGCGACAGTTAAGAGAAGAGGAGTGGCGCTTTATGTAAAATCAACACTGTCTCCTAAATAACAGTTTAATGATAAAAAAAGAAGATTTTTGGATGTTGAATGTATCTTAGAAGGTAAAAGCCTCCTGCTAATTGGAGTACATGTGCTGTGTAACGAAAACAAATCCTTCTATAATGACTTAAAAAGAGCAATACAGAGCCAGCCTTATGAAGAGGTGTGTATTATGGATGACTTCAATGGAGTTGCCGATTCAAAACTGGATAGAAGTTCCTCGCCATCTCAAAAAAGATTTAAAGGGAAACTGACGGAGGACTTCTTCCACTTGATTGAAGAGTACCAACTCCTAGATGCATGGAGATTCGAACACCCTAATGTGAAAGATTTTATCTTTTTTTCGAATCGACCGGTCGAGAATTGACTACATATGGCTGCCAAGAAGTTGGCAAGATCTTGATGAAGACATTTAGTGATCATAATCCAATAACTTTAAGGTTGGAAGGCCAAAGTAAAAGAAGGAATTGGAAATTGAACGAAGCTCTTTTAATGCAGGATGAGATCGTAACATCATGTAAAATAGAATTGCAAGAATTTTTTAAAAGTAGTTTGAATAATGAAGTAGAAACACGAGTAGTCTGGGATGCATTTAAAGCCGTGTTTAGAGGGTTCTGTATCCAAACAAATTTTGAGTATGAAAGAAGACAGAAGAAGATGATTATAGATATAATGGAAAAGATCAAAGATTTGGAAGTAAAACTAAAAAGTAACCCTAGAGACAAAGTGCTAGTACTAAATATAAAAATACTACAAAAACAGTTGTTGATGCTTACAATGGATGAAATGGAAAAAAAGATCTGCTTCTTAAAGCAAAAACAATTTGAACATACAAATAAACCTGGACGCTGGCTGGCGTATAAGATTCAGAAGGGGGAAAAAAAGAGATTAATTTCGAAGATTAAAGAAGGTGACCACTAAAGAAATAAAGTACTTTTTAATTATTTTAAGAATTTGTTTCAAGGTAAAGATTTTGAAGACACAACTCATATGGAAAGTACCTTCATTCACAAAACCTTCCAAAAATACCACAGAATTTGCAAGAGATGCTGAACAAACTGATATCTATTAATGAAATTAATGACGCGATAGAAGGAACAAAACCCAACAAAGCTCCAGGTCCAGATGGCTTAACTGCTCATTTTTATAAACATTTTAAAGAACAACTTTGGGGACCGATGCAAGTTATGATGAATGCAGTATTGGGAGCAAATGCACTTCCAAAAAGTTGGATGGAAGCAACCATAACATTGATTCCCAAAGATGATTCTGATACCCCTACATGCAAAGATTTTCGACCCATATCACTTTTAAATGTAGATTATAAAATCTTTACCTCTATTCTAGCAAACGGTCTGAAGAAGGTCTTACCAGAATTTATACATGAAGATCAGAGTGGCTTCATTCCGGGGAGACAGATGAGATCAAACATTCGAACAGTGCTTAATGTAATAGAATTTTATGAGTCTCATAACGAAAAAAAGGTGCTCTCATCTTCCTCGATGCAGAGAAAGCCTTTGACAATGTCAATGGGTCATTTCTTATAAAGGTCATTGAAGAAATGGAATTTGGACAGATGTTTGCAAGTTGGATAAAGGCTATATATAATGAACAGAAGGCCTGTTTAACTATCAACGGTGACCTTTCAGAAAACATTCCAATCTCAAAGGGAACCTGACAAGGTTGCCCATTGTCTCCTTTATTATTTGTATTGATGTTGGAGGTATTACTAAAGCAAATAAGGAGCGAAGATTCTATTCAAGGTGTTAAGATTGGGCAAGATCAGTTTAAATACAAGGCCTTCACAGATGATGTAGTGATTTTTTTAGAAGATCCTTTAAAGAGAATTTATAAAGTTAATGAACTCTTAAACCAATTTGGTCAACTGGCTGGTTTTAAAATCAATAAAGCCAAAACTAAGATTCTTCAGAAAAATGTCAAACTGGTGGAGAAAGAACAGATTGAAAAGAAAGCGGGTATCCAATGTGTTCAAAGAGTGAAATATTTGGGGATAGAACTAACAATAATACTTTTTAAGAATAATTACCAAAAGATTTGGACTCAAGTTAAAAAAAAACCTGAATATGTGGAAAAAACTGGATCTCTCACTGATTTTATCAGTGATAAAAATGAGTGTTCTTCCCCAAATACTTTTTTTATTCATGATGATTCCTGTTATAATATCCAAGAAGTGGCTTCAAGAATGTAAAAAAGATTTATTGAAATTCATATGGAATGGGAAGAAACTGAGAATGAAATATAAATGGCTGACAGATACAAGACATAGAGGAGGCTTTGCAGTACCAGATTTAGGTTTGTATTACGAGGCGGCATGCTTAGCCCGGATGAAACCTTGGATTCTCCTGGATGATAGGAAAATATTGGTATTAGAAGGACATAATCCACATTTTGGCTGGCATGCTTACTTGTGGTACGACAAAGTGAAAGCCCAAAAGATTTTTAAAAGCCATGTGATACGGAATGCACTTCTTAAAGTATGGGAGAAGTACAACTTTTATTTTTGTCCAAAAAAACCATTGTGGATTTCACCACTGGAGGCGCACTCTATTAAGGGACTGAGAAGATATGGAAGCTGATTGACCTATAAAGACTTATTAAAGAAAAGTGGAGAAGCAGTCTTTATGCAAGACCAACGACAACTAATAGGGAAAGGAATTGATATACAATGGTTTCCCTACATGCAAATAAAAGAAAGATTTAAAAAGGATGTACAAGGGGGAGGAGTGGATTTAAGGCAAAATGAATGGGAAGATCTGATGTTAAAAGGAGAAAAAAAGTTACTCTCAAGATTGTATAAAAAGTTGCTATCTTTTAAGTTAGAGGAAGAGACAGTCAAAGACTGTATGGTAAACTGGGCCAGAGATCTTAACCATAATATTCTCCTAGAAGAGTAGGAAGCAATCTGGAAAAACAATATGTTATATTCTAGATTCTATGCACTACAAGAAAATGTGCTGAAGATGGTGTATCGTTGGTATTTGACACCCAGCAGATTAGCTAAAATGAACAAGAATATGAATAACCACTGCTGGAAATTTAAGGTTAAGGTGGGATCTTTTTATCATATGTGGTGGGGATGTGATAAAGCAAAGAGATTCTGGTACACCATACGAGTAAATATCCAAAAAAATTTTGAAAAGGAAAATTGATCTAGTTCCTGATTTTTTTTTTATTGGGAGTCTTTGGTGCAGATAACTCGATGGCATTTGATTGTGGTGGCCAGACTTATTTATGCCAAACACTGGAAATCAACTCGCATTCCAACAGTGGATGAATGGTTAGAAAAAAACCATGGAAATAGCACAGATGGACAAATTGACTTACAGACTGGACAATAAGATGGACAGTAAATTTTATAAAGCTTGGGAACTGTTCACAGAATTTTTGGAAAATAAGGAAATTTCAATTAAAGGTTTTAAATCTTGAGCATCAATCCTAGTAAAATAATATATATAAGCAACAAGTAGGGAAGTGATAATTGTTAAAATAATGAGAGATAATCCTTAGGTAATATTGTAGAGGGAGGTAGAAACAAGAGAAGATGTGTTGAAGTAACAGGGTTATGTTTGAAAGAATAGTGATGTGAAAGTATTTTAGTAACGCTATGTGGAAATTTAAGGACTTATTGAATAAAAAAATAGTTAATATTAAATTACTACATAATTATTATGTAAAGGCAAAGATAATGGTGTTAAAATGAACATTGTTTTTTCCCTTTCTGATTTATGGAGGTAGAGTCTTTTTTTTGGAATATTATAAGGCTGTATCTCACTAAAAGGGGAAGTGCTCTATGTTTTATCTAGATATGTAATAAGGTATGTTGTATTTGTATTATTTATATGTTTTGTTTTAAAATGTTATGTCTATTATGTTTATTTTGTTATGAATGTTAGGTTATGTACGTTATGTTATGTTTTCTAAGTTTTTTTAATATATATATATGAAGAAATCCACCCTCAGTTGACTGGGTGACCATTGGCTAGTAACAATCACTTACCCTAACAAAATTGCCAGAACTGCTGTGAAGATAAAATAGAAAGATAATTATGTGTGCTGCCTTGAGATCCTTGGATGAGAGGGTGAGATCATAACTGTAATAAATAAACACATAAACTTTTTAAGGCAGCATAATAAATGACATGGAAGAATTGAAGGTAGGGAAGAGAAAGAATTTTAGCTGCTGAACGCAATTATTATTCAAAATGAATAATAATTTTTTGTTCCTCCACAACAAGAAAGCCCCAAGACATTAAGCAGAAAAGCCACTGACTGTTTTATAAAGAACGTCTAGTTTTTTAAAATGATTGCAGTAATACCATCAAGCTAAAAATATGTAACAGGGCAATAGTATTAACACTGCGCACAGCATGCTAAAGTTCTAAAGTAAAGTCAGTGGCAATATAGTTTTCTTCAGACACCTTAATAGTAAAGCAACCAAGCCTAAAATTGTGTACTTGAAGATTGGCGCACTTGCCTCCTACTAAATATTCTTTGAAACAGATTTGCGTAAGCAACGCCCCCAGAGTGCAGGAGACTAACAAACTTATTATTCTGTCTTTTACTCTATGAGCTCCATGAGATCTTATGTACCGTCATGACTTAATGAAGCACCAGCAAGAAAAGGAGGGGGAAATATAACAACTCTGGTTTGTTTGATTATCCACACCTCCAATGCTGTGGCAACATGTGGCTCCCTACCATTGTTAAATTCATGTTATGCTATGTTAACAAATTACATTATTTTGCTTTACCAAAAGTGGTGGGGGGGCATGAGGACAATTATCCTCTATTTTATTTTCTCTTTCATGTAGCAGCAGTGATGTCTGATCACTTTCTATCTTTAAAAGAGGCCGTAATGAGCATACAATAGAAAGGGAGATAACAAAACTGCCCTCCATTCTTTCTAGGACATGAAGCGTCTTTCAAAAAAAAAAGTGAAGGTATATAGTCCTGTATGGTCTGTTAGGGAGGTGATGTGTAGGCCCAGACCTCTGCAAATTGTTCATTCTTGCCATAGCACTACATTTTGGTGCCAGAACTTGTCATGAATATTGTCTTCGTGGCAAGCAACAATAGTTGAGAGATATATAAATAAACAAAAAACCTGAGGGTGTGTACAGCTGACTAAGCTTGGCCCTTCTCCAGAACATATACCAAACCTCAGGAAAAGTCAATTCTGTGAGATGACACAGCTTTATGTACAAACCAAACCTTTATTATCAAGCATGGGCTCCCATGTAAGCAACCAATGCGAATGCAACAAGCTGTGGCCTACCTTGAATCATACTCTAAAACATACAGATGCCACTGAACCACACTCAGCCTCATTTAGACATAAGAACATGTTCAAAGATGGTATATGATACCAAGATGTATCCCCAAAAGGATAAAAACAGAAGGGTGTACATTTCCATTCCCAAGGTATCTTCTATGCCATCCTCGTCTCAAAGATCAGGGAGACTGTCTTCTATGTATACTGTGTCAATACCGTGTCCAACCCAATGCTTCACTGGTACAAAAATATCAGTTAACACCAACAACAGCCATTATGTTTATAAATGATTACAAAACTGTGATTACCTCCCCAATAAGCTTCAGGCCACCTCAAACTGTATGCAAAAGATACTGTTAGCATAGCAGTCCCATACCAATTATATCTGGTGTACTAAAAAAATAAACAGTGGATGTCAACAGAAGACAAAGCTCTGGGCCATTCCAAATCTTTTATCCAAACTTGAAGGACAGTTGCCTCCAATAAAAGCCACAATAGGCTGATATCTTTAAGATGCAGCTCCACACACTGCTTCATGTGGTATCCTACCACTACCTGTCTTGTGGATTCATACTTAAAAAGCAAAGGTGGAACTTTCTTTCACCTATTCCATTATTTCCCTCACTCTGCTTCGGAAAATTTATGAAAACATTACACAGCACATGGATTTTATACTATGTAATAGTATGTAGGGTTATGGGTTTTTTGACAGACTATCACAAACAAACCTAAATATCATGCTTTAAACATATGATCCTCTGTATCAGTGCTATTCAAAATTGTGGTCCATGGACTCGTGTCGGTCAACTGATGTTTCATGGTGATTTTTCCAGGAAATAAACAACTATAGCTAATGGGCACAAATACTGCTCCTTGGCACATTGGAAAAAGAATTAGAGGTCCTCCGTATCAGATAGCTTGGGGAAAAAAGAAAGACCATAAGATTTAGGAAGAAAGTTAACAGTCAAGGAAGAAATGAAACTCAGTTTACAATCAAACATTCAAAATCTGTGCACTGGAGTCAAATTTAGTCATATTTACTTAAATTGAGGGAACTTCGGTTAGCTATGGCTAGCTTAAATTTCACTGATTCGTATGCTTTAATCTGCTCTAAGTATAACTACATCTGATCCAACCACATATTTACAAAGCCTGGGACTAATGTTTGTGGTAAGATCCAGCATGGTGAAGTGTTCTGAGTGTTGGACTAAAACTGTGGAAGACCAAGGCTCAAATCTGCATTCAGCCACAGAAACCCACTGGACGACCTTAGGCAAGTCACACTCTTTCATCTCCAGAGAAAGGCAATGGCAAACCCCTCTGAACAAATCTTGTCAAGAAAACTCCATAAGTTCACCTTACGACCACTATAGTTCAGAAATTATTTGAACACTCAGAATAACTATGCTCATACTAACAATAAGCACATGCTAACTTTTCCAAAGAAAGAAGTATTTACTTTAGTTAAACTGGATCTTCAAACAAATTCTAACTGTTAAAGAAAAAAAGTTTTCGACTGACAATGTTAGAGGATATTGAGTTATCATGAAGGACAAATCTATCAATCATGATAAAAAAGTTTAAGCAGCACACACACACACTATGGCTGGTTTGGGGACCTAATAACAGTCTGTAGCAACAAATGAAGCTCTGCTTTCTCAATCTGTACTCCACAGAGACAAAAAAAATAGCATTCAATAATTTCCATTTGTATCAGTTATCCAACATATTTTTAAAAAAAATGAAGAAAGAGCAGGAGGAGAAAAAGACAATGGATGCATATGTTTATAGCAGTTCCTCCCTTCTATTCAGAGTGGTGACTTCCCCCCCACTGTACGTTGGCAATTAGAAAATTTTATTCCTATGCGTGAGGTATCGGAAAAGCTTCTCCTGTGGTTTGCCCGAATGTTGTTCCTGTGCAGCATTAGTCACTTATATGTAGACCCCTGGCTAGATAGCTCAATCAGGGGTGGGCAACTTAACTGATAAAAGGAGCTTCCATATTTAAACAAAGTATATCACTGAATAGCAAATGCTTATAGACAACAATACGCCTACAGCACTCATACTATGTTGCTTCTTATTCCCAGGAAGAAACAAAACAAATCCAAACAATCAAAGTGCACTCTAGTGCACCATGTACTCTGGGACACAAAACAGTAGGCTGTGATCTGAAACTAGATCATATATCTGACCCAAAGGATGACTGCAATAAAAGTAAGCATGCCCTTTTCTTGTGTTTAAGCACCCACCCCCCCACCAATATATTGAAGAGAAGAGAAATATGAGGGAAAAGAGAGAAATGGAAGACAGAAAGAGAACAACAACAGACATGATAAAAATTACAAGTGGATCCCATTCATGCAGGTGGAGTGTTAAAGTGGGCTACAAATTTGAAAGACATCTGAAAGAAACATAACACAGGCTATACAGAAGCATGCTGTTACAGCACACAGTATAGCAACAGTGCTTGTACCTTAGATCTGGTCTGTAGGACACTTACTAAAAATGTAGCAGTTAATTCTATGTGCAACATTTAATATGGCTTCTCAACCTTTTAAGTGTTTGCCATATAACATTTCAATTCGCTCCTCTTACTGTATCTACTGAACATGAAAGACTACAATCAAATGGGCCACTTTAGATCAATATGAATACTGGAATATTATTACTGGAACCATTTTTATGGCAGCCAGCCAGGAGCACACTCAGATCTTTCTGCATCTTTCCAACTAACACATTCAAGTCATTTTTTAAAATAATAATAATAATAATAATAATAATAATAATAATAATAATTTCTATCCCGCCTCTCCCCATGGATCAAAGTGGCGAACAACAATAATACATTAATTACATTAAAAAACATTAAAAAACATACCTAATCCTCCCCACCCACCAACCCACCTAAAACCAACCCCTTAAAACAATTAACAATTAACAACAATCAACTGACTATTAAAAGACTGCTGCCATGCAGCTACAATGAACTGCATTTTTATTTTTTGCACACCATTTACAGACAGTGGGAAAAACAAAGTACAGTGTATTGTTTTATTCAAATCTTCACAATGTATCAGAGTTTATACAAGGTAAAGCATATAGGAGAGATTGTAATGAAGTGAATCTATACCCACTTCACCTTCGTAAATTTAGTTCTGTTTCCTGAAACTTCAAAGAATATTTTCAGATGAGCTATAAATATGTGTGTCACTCTGTGAGGAGTTTACTATCTTGCAGATAATTACCACTACCATTATACTAAATCAGCATGCATAAGGAGATTTATTTTAGCGTCATGCCTAGGACCTAGATTAACGCATAGTAATGCTTCATTACGTTGGACATATTATCCGCCTTACAAAAGGCAAAGCAACTCTCAACTTTTTTTTCTCAAGGATGCTGAATTCCACTGAAACCACTGTCTATGATGTCTCTGAAAATGATGAAGGATTTGTTATACAGTGTCAAGTGGGTAAGATTCTTTCATATAACATTACATTACTAAAAAGCAGCATGCTGTCAGCTAGAAAGTATAGCCATTAAACAGGAATGCTCACACTAAAGTCTGCCCTTAAAGTAATCAAGCTGCATGTATATGCGTGTTCATTTTAAGCCTATTGGTTCTTAACACACATTTATGTTACAATAGGTTTTAACAGAATTGTATGCACGGAAAAAGGGTTGGATTGTAGAGAGAGAAATCCTATTTGGTGCAATTTAGGAAATGTTAAGCATGTAAACAACACACCACAGTAGTAGCAGCCGCCACCTCCTAAGCTAAGGCAAAGCGGGAGTGGTGCTGTGATTTCCCAGTGCCCGTATCAAGGGCTGGATTTTATTGTTTTACAATAAAAAGCCCAGAATGCTACATTCTTAAGGCACAATCTTTTAAAAAGATTAGAATATCAAATCTACATAAAAACAGAAAGAAAAACATATATTTTAAAAAAATTGTTTTAATATTCTGATTACACTGATTAAGCATCCTGATCTTAAGTCGCTAAAAAAAAAAACAAGAAAAAAAGTTTGTCAAAAACAGATTTTACCTCTTGTCAGTAATCAGGTTTCCCTGTTTTCACTGCCTACTTCCTCCTCCTCCTCCCTGTCAGCTGAGTGTCAGGGGTGAGCTGCCCAAGGGAAGCTGAATAAAGGGTAAGGAGATTCTCCATAATAAACTGGTGTGAGGGGAGAAGAAAGAAAGACAGACAGACCTCACTACTCAAGCTATTAAGACAGTATTTGTCCTACACAGCATCACTTTAAAGAGCCTGGTTCAAAGCTTGAGAGGAAAGGGTGTGTTGGCTCTTGCAAAGCAGCGAGGGAAGGAGGCAACACGACTGTGTTAAATTGAAGACAAAGAGGGAGAGGAATAACATACAGTGCCTTAAAATCTTGGCTGCCGCTTCGGGCAGGGGAAAAAGAGGGCAGGTGTTAAGCTTGCTTTGAAAACAGAGAGGGCTGAGGGGACGGGATAGAGAGAAACCAGACAGCCCCTTCCCCGTTTGTCAGCCAAGCTCAGTTCAGGCGGAGGTTCCTCCCCGCCCCCCCGTTCGCCATGGACGTCGAGCCATATCTGTATCAATAAACACACACGCACACAACCCTACGGCAAGTGTGTTTCCCCTACCCCACCCTCCCCCGGCGCAGCACTCACAGATACACAGCTGGGCGACATAGGCGTAGTAGGACCACGTCAGGATGCTGCAGATGAAGAGGACGGGCACCCAGTAAATCAGCCACTGGCAGCGTCGCCTCACCCCTCTCGCCCGGCCGCGGCTCTGGGACCCCGAGCCGCCGGAGGAACCCGCGGGAGCCGCCGGCAACGCCGGGGCCGCCATCTTCCCGCACCCCCTTTGCTCCCCTCTCCCGGCTTCTTCAGCTCCTCAGTCCATCCAGGGGGCCGGGGCTCTCGCGACACATCCCCACCGGCGGGCGGGAGCCAGCGACACCGGCGCGGCCCCAGTTCTCCCTGCCTCTCAGCCCCCTTCGCTCGGCAGCGCGCAGGGAAGCGGCCGCTCCACCCCTCCGCCGCCGCCGCCGCCGCCTCCAACCACCGCCTTCCCCGCCCGTGGGCCTTCCCACCGCCACTCACGGCCTGGCGAGGGAGCCGCCTCGGCCCCGCAGTCCTCGGCCCCGGCCGGGGAGGCGTATGGCCAAAGGGGAAGGCGGGTGTTCATCCTGCTCCCCGCCTGTGTGGTCCCGCCAGAGCTGAAAAGCGACCGAGGCTGACAGACCACCATCCTGAGGAGATTGCAGGAGGAAAGGCAAGCGCTTCTTCCTCGCCGTCGTCGTTGTTTTAACCCGGGTTCTAACCCAACGAATTCCCTCAGGAACAATCCTGGGGGGACGGGCGCTGTTCATTTAGGGTTTCTCTCGAGCAGTCGGGGGGGGGAAGCAGGGCTGCCTGCCAAGACCGCCCGAAATCCGCCCCCCCCTTGACTGGGAAGGTGGGTAACGAAAAGAGGCCAAGGGGGCTGTTCCTGTATGTAATGGTGAGGGCAGCTCTGAGTGTGTGTATAGGTGCCCTCAAGCCCATGAATTTCAGAGGTTTTTCTTAGGCAAGGAATACTCAAGAGGTGGTTTTGCCAGATCATTCTTCTCAAATATAACCCCTGGTATTCATTGATGGTCTCCCATCCAAGCACTAACCAGGACTGACTCTGCTTAGTTTTCAAGATCAGACGGGTTCTGGTGCCTATAGGTGTTTAGGCCGTACAGCTTGAGTAAGCAGTGTTAATTTACCTGCAGTAAAAATAATATCCTCAGATTCTCCCTAAAGCAACCATGGCCATTTCCACACTACACCACACTAGTGCTATTATTCCACTTTCAATATCCTGTGGAATTCTGGGATTTGTAGTTTACTGAGGCCAAAGAGCTCTGGCTGAGAATTCTAAATGTCCCGCCCTAAACTGCCAACCCCAGGATTCCATAGGATGTTGAAAGTGGAATAATAGCATTATAGCAGTGTAGTGTGGAAACGGCCTTTGTTATAAGCCTCATTTCATTATCTAGCTTATTCCTTATGATTACAATAGAGAGATTATTTGCCTTTAGTGCATGTTAAATTATTTAGACTGCTTAGAAAAAGAGAAAGTTAAGGAACCGGTGTCTGGGTTTGAAATTAGTGCTCAATTCTACAAAATATTATACATCCCTGGTAAGATTTCAGTGATTTTCATGGTCTGTGCAGCACTTATTGCTCTAGTAGTATCACAATAAACAAGAAGTATTCGATTATCAACATGCTTCCGTATAATATAGCCAATGTTATAGCCCACTTGGAGTTTATACCATTTCATTGATACTGTGTTAGTACTAAAAATGCACACAAAGAAGTTTGTGCATTTGGTCACCAACATTAAGTTACATTTGCTGTCACACTGGTTAGGGGCCATTGATCATAAAAAGTAGTATATAGGTGAGCGCTAGAATAGGACAATGTTTTCTGATGTTATTCTAAAAATTACAATTACAGCACATTCCTTTGCATCCTATAAACATTTATACAGTCATTCTTCCACATTCACTAGGGTTAGGGGCACAGGACTCCTGTGAAAGTGGAAGAACCATTAATAACTCTAGGCCCTCAGAAATCATATTTAACACACAAAAAAAGTATAGTCACCATATTCAACTCACCATGGATTCCTTTGAGGCATCACAAGGCAGAAGTGGCTGGCTGGTGGGATTTACTGTCACCTCCACTGCTGCCCCACACCATTTTTAAGAGGGACTTACAAGCCTCATTTGCAGTTTTTCAGTCTCATGAGATTTGCAGTCTCTATTAAAAATGGCATAGGGAGGCACCAGAGGTGACAGCAAATAATCAGTGAATAATCAAATCCGCAAAAGTGAAACTCGCAAATGTGGAGGACTGACTGTACAGTCTGATCCACTGAGTTTAGTTCCAGATATACATTTATAAAATTACAGCCTTATTATGTATTCCAGGGCTGCCTTGTCCATTAGGCACTTAGGCCCAGTGCCTAGGGCCTACAAAAACATTCCTAGTGGTATGTCAAGAAGAGGAGAAGAATTGTATACGAGAGTGCCTAGGGCCTATGAAAATCTTGAGGCAGCCCTAGTGCAATCCCCTGAATGTTTATTCAAATGTAAGTTCTAGTGTATAGTGACTAGGTAACTTTAAACTAAAGGTTTAAAGGTTTAAGAGTTCTTAGTAAATCAACATGCATAGGATTACACTTCAGAAAAATTATTGCTATTGTTTGTGCCTAAATTACACTGAATGAAGTTAACTGAATTACTACAAGTGAGCTTTTTTATAAGATGCATTAGGTACTCAAGATTTAAATAAGCATGGATTCATATAATGTAAGTGTCCTAGCTATTTTTTTGGTAGAATAGTGTTTGATATCTAACTAACATATTCAAAATATTTGTTTTCTGCAACTCTGTTGAGTGGGAACTATTATTTTTGCAGAATGTCCAATAAGTTGGAGAATTTAAAATGCATGAGTATTTTTTTAAATTTAAAAGTGGTTGCATGGCTGTTTTTGAAACAGAAGGTTGCCATTGGTTGTAATTCTATTAATTTTTTCCTGTGTCATTACCCAGACTTGCATTGTTAAGGCTGCAGTTGTACATACTAACCTGGGTCTAAGTTCCCTTTTAGTAATTTAAAATAACATCAGTATAATTTTAGTATCTGGAATTAATAATAATTATTCTGAAGCTACATGATGTACAGTGTAATCATATATCTGCATTGTTACTTAGAAATGAGCTCTGTGGACTTGCTTCTGAATACAGCATGTAGGAATTTTCTACATTAGATATACTTTAATATTTCTCTGTCTCTCTCTGTTTTTGTCTGATCCAATGGATTCTCCAAAACAGAAAGTTTGGAGATGTGGCCTCCGTGAAGCAAGTGACAGCTGTGCTATGCCTGCTGCTGTCCTTTGCTTATTTGTTTCAGCTCTTGGGTAATGCTGGAGATCTTTTTCACTCTTTCTTCTGTTCTTTCTCTAAGGTTCTATTTTCTTGAAAGGAGGAATCCAAAGACTGGGATTCAGGAGAGAAAGGCCTATACCAAGCCTAGCTTGACCAAGGAACTCTTCTTTGTTTTGGAGCTGCTTTGGGTAGGCCTACTTTGTAAGAGGCCCTTTTCGCACGCAGTTTCTGTTGCATGAGGGCCCCTTGAGCATCGCGTAAATGGGAGCGGCGGTCTGTACGACGCACTCCCATTTACACGACGCTCAAGAGCTGGACGCAGAGCAGACACGTACCCTTTTATTTTCGGCTTTAAGCTGAAAATGGTGCACAGTTGCGCAATGCTCCCGGGGCCCGCGCACACTTACCTGCTGTGCGGTACATTGGGAGAGCCGGGCCGGTCACACTTCCTCCCCCAGTGCAGCCTACAGCTCCCAGGCTGAACTGCGGAAGGAAGGGGCGGGGTGTTCGCGCGACGGCTGCACGACTGGCAACCCAGCTGCGGGAGAACAGAGGAGCGATGCGAGTGCCTCGCGCAAGAGGCTGCTTGTGCGAACAGCACCCCCCACCTCCGCGAGCAAGTAACGTGTGGAAAGGGCCAGAGAATTATCTTGAGGATCTTCATTTGGGCTGCAGTACCCCTTGGGTGAAGACCATCTACCTTGTGTTTCTTTGAATCTGTATGTGTTGTGAAATGGGGCTTGTAGTATTTGATATGCACGGGGGGGGAAAACCCTTAAGAGTCCAAAGAGCAAAACTGGTGGTGGTTCGCTATCTTTTGAAGATGTTTGCTACCCTTTCCTCTTTTGAAGAAAAAGATGTGTGTGTTCTTTATGTGTCCTCTCTGTTTTGACATGGGAGTTTCTGAGGTCTTAGAGTCCTCAAGTCCACCAGAGAAAGGAGTAATTAGATTATCACTGGTTTGCCATTACTTGCCAGAAAAGACTTTTCCTAGCTGTGTCTTGCTGCCCCACCCCAAATCCCTTACTTTTAATGGCATTTCTTCCAAGGATCAGGGGCCAATACGTGTTGAGTTTCCAGAAAAAGAAATAAACAGTTATAGCCAATGGGAGCAAATATAGTATTGGTCCCTGGTGCCTTAGGAAGAAAAATACAGCTCCTTCGCTCAAGCAATGCTCTGTAATATGAGTGGAAAACTCCAAGAGATGAACGGTGGCTGAGGAAATCTCTTGAGACTGCATTCTAGCAGTGGGCGCAGCCAGAGCCCACTCTCTTATATTTTTCACCTGCACTGTTCACACACACATAGTTACCATTAACACAAAATACATATACACCCACCCTAGTCCTCCATTCTTAGCTGAACCACAGAGGACAGCTGAGAAGGAGACATTTTCCCTGCTTCGAAAGGTAATTTTTTAAAATTCTATTTCACTCCAGTGAACTTTATGGAGAATGGTCATTGAACCAGAATCACACCAAAAATAAAGCAAATTTAAAATTTATCGACAGGATATTCAAGACAGTTGAAAAGAATAGGTTGTTATAAAAACAATGAATAAGATACAACATATTGCAGAAGTAGCAACAACAACAATATTACTACTAGTAGCTATAGCATAAAAATACATTAATGAACATGTGGCTGTCATAAAGAATAATAACTGAAGGAGTTACAATTTTACTAACATAAAGGGGTACAATGAAATAGTGAATGAAGTACTAAAACTAATCAAGGCATAAGAGATGACAAATGACATCTAAGAAAAAATAGAATAAATATTAAACATTAAACCCAAGCTTGGTCTAACACTCACTCCAGTCTATCAAACATAAGCATTTTAAATTCGCAGGTGTATATTTTTTAAAAATCCCATCTACCATTTCACTAGATGTTTCAGATTCTTAGTTGTCTTTAGAGAGAAAGTCCAGTAAGTGTTTAAATGATTTTTCAGGAAAAGTTCCAAAAATATCCCCCAAAAGTAATAAAAACTGTAGAAGGAAATTTAAAAGAAAACCCAGCTTTTTCTCTAAAAATGTAAACATTCAAGAGAGAAAGGTGTAGAATAGATGAAAATATTCAGAATGCAGGGTGGCTTGTCTCCACGGTGAGAGAAAAGGCCTCAAACCTGCAGGTAAATTAGCTTAAAGCATCAGAAACCAAATGGAGACAAAACCAGTGCCCAGGTGCTTCCTTCGTTTCAAGCATCAGTAGATATAAATTACTGTATTCAAAGATTTTATTGAATGTCTAGACATATATCTGTCATCCAACTTTGAATTAAAGAAGAAACCATAGATTTAAAATTTAGGTGGAACAAAGTATAATCATTTATCAGATATGTGTATAATAATTGACTGATATGAAAGAAACTTTATTGAGGTTTAAAAAAAAAAACCTCTTACTTTGTGGTGGAGCTATAATGTTATATAAAAAGAATAACAAAACAATAAAATAGAAATTCTTAAGCCTATTAACACAAATCATTTTAACAGTGCCTTTTAACACAAAGTCAACATTGTTTCTTGTTCTGTATTATTTCATAGCTAGAGTGATAGTTCAGACAAACTCTATTTAAACATGTATTTTAATTGAGGCAACTCTTCCAGTACAGGTGGGTGTTGTCTTATCTTTAAAAGATGGCCATTATGCTATCTCCAAGTGACTTGTATTTCTATGACATTCTTTGAATTCTAATTTCTTCTGAATTCTATATTCAAAGTCAAGCTATGGCCTGTAATTATGTTTGTACAGCTGTAAAGATCCATCATGGCATTTATGAACTGAAGTTTCAGTTTACTAGAAGTGGCCAACCTTTAGGTCTCAGTTTTTGTTCCCAGCACTCCAAAATCTGGAGGAAACAGTTTTACTTATATGCTTTTGGTAAGCTTACCATAGGCACTGGGTAAACATAAGAAAGCTCTAACAAGGGCTTTGGTGTGACCAGGCATTTTTTTAAGATAGTAGCAGCTCAGCAACAAAAAGGAAATAAGAAAAATCTCTTATCTCCAATCAGATACCAATCCAGGATAAGAGCTCTTTAACTTTCGAGTGCTGCTATTTTTCCTACACTGAGAGTCTCCCTTGTTCAGTGTTGAAGGTGGAAAGAGGGGGTATATTCCAATTAATAAGTGTATTTGATCTAGTAAACACTGAGATGTGTTTGTCCATCCATCCATCCTTTTATTTGTATTCCTTTCTTCCAGCCTGACGCTCAAGGTTGGTCTAGCACAGAGCTTTCCAAACTGTATGTCATGACATGTTAGTGTGTCACATGATGTGTGTGTGTGTCGCATGAACTTTATGGGTAGAGGGGCTGCCTCTCCTGCTGTTGCAGTGGGCCAGGCCCAGGTGAAGGGGCTGCCGCTGCCACTGCCGCTGCCGCTGCCACCCTGGGTTGAGGAAGACCCAGATGAGGGTGGTGGTGGCAGACCAGGTGCGGGTGGAGGGGCTGCCTCTCTCACCACTGCCACTCTAGGCCAAGAAGGACCTTGGCCAGGATGGCAGTGGGCCAGGTCTGCATGGAGGGGCTGCTTCTGCTGCCAGTGCCCCAGGCCAAGGAAGACCCTGGTGAAGGCAGTGGAGGGCCAGGCTCGGGTGGAGGGGCTGCCTCCACTTACTGAATTACTTATTGAATTATTGTGTCACCAAATGATGCATGTCCAAAAAGTGCATGTCTAAAAAGTGTGTCACCAACATGAAAAGTTTGGAAAGCTCTGGTCTAGCATATAGGTCAGAGTTTCCCTTCCTCATATTTTCTCTAAAGTAACTGCTTGCCTAGTTTGCTTGAACATTGGCATCAGAAAATAAAGTTAGGACTGCGTAGAGGACGATTGCCTACTGTGGATGCTCAAATGTGCTCTTGTTCATCAGTTTCAACTGACCAAGAAGAAGAATATTTCTCCTGATTGGGTGCCAAATAGTCTACTCTGTATGACTGAAAACCATAATTTGCCCTGAGTGAATTCTGTATGTATCACATAACCTGTAAATTAAGCCATACCATATATATGTTAAGCCATACCGTCTCAGACATTTTCTCTTAGTTTGTTGAAAGTTTGTCCAGCTGTTTATGTGTGATGTCGTAACAAAGAAACAGACAAATATAATTTATTGGTCTGTTAAACTTTTTAAAAATTAAAAATTTGATCTCTGTCTGTCAAAATCGTTCAAATAATGTGCTGTACTACTCTGTATGAATGAGAAAAAAATTAGGTGTCCACCAGTAGCCCCCAGGTGATTTTTATATATGCTGTGTAGACTGTATCTGAAGTCAGACTATCCCAAACATACCCAGAAAAGCCATACACCTGTTTTTGCATGTTGTGGCAACAAACAAAAACTGAATTTTATTTAAATAGTTTATCAACAAGCAGAAGGTATAAACACAGTTCTCCAGGGTTGGGCAACTGTGGAAGGCTACAGGACCCACATTAGCAACCTAAGAGAACTTGGAGGTCTATAGCTGCTCATAAAAAAAATATGTCCCCAAATGCTTCTGTATTTTCACCATATTTTGGGTTCCATAAGGCTTCTCCTGGGCCTAAATTGGCCCAGAGGGACCACAAAAATGGCGGAAGTGCACCTCATGCCTCTAGTGGATATTTTGGAGCATTTTGGGGCTTAAAATTGTTGCAGAAAAATAGAGATCGAGACCCACAGAAAGGAAATTCAAAGTTTATTCAGCTGGCTGGGCTCGGTGGAATAGCTTCCAAAGACCGAGAGCCTCCCCTTTATCAATTCACAATGCTTTATACATTTTTTGCACAGTGTTATCTTTAGTACAGTGTCATCATGTTTGTACATGGCACCAGTTCAAGCTGCAAGCTACATACTACAATAGACTATTCTGTGACTGTGGATTCTTTAATGTTGCAAGCAGAACTTCTACTCTATTTTATTTCATCTTCCCCTTTCCTCCTCATTCCCTCTTTTTATGCTAAATTCTACACAGCAATTTAAACATAATTACTTGGTTTGGGCCATTAAGGCATAAGCTGCAGCTTTCCCATCCATAATTTTACTCATTGCAGATTGAAAGCAGTTTCGTAAGCAAGGTACGATTATACATATCATTAGCCTTATCATTAATACAAAAAGAAATCCCACGAACAGTGTCTTCAGCCATGCTAAATTCGGAAGCCAGGAAGTTAACCATGCCCACATATCCACTGACTGCAAGTATGATTTCCTTATATTAGATACCACAGAGTGTACAACTTTTACTCTATTTTGTTTCATCTTCCCCTTTCCTCCTCAAAATCTTTGGGATGACACACAGACTTCATTTAAATATTTAATTAAAAACAATTTTTTAAATTCCTTAATTTTTTTGCCAAAATTGTTTTTGACTCCTGGGGAAAAGGGAGGCTTTAAACATAGCGGAAATGCCCCCCACACATCCCAGAGTGCACTTGGGGGCATTCTGGAGTACAGATATGTACACACGTGTGTGTGTGCGTGCGTGTGCATGCACACGCACTTATTTATTTATTTGACCTCTGGGTGGGCATAGGGGCCACAAAATGTCCCTGGGGCCTCATGTGTTCACTAGCTTGCCCACCCAGCAGTACAGGGGTCCTGGTAGTAATCCATTGCTTGTAGGACCTTCCTCAGATGCATGGCTGCCCTAACCACCTCCAAAAAAGGTACTTTATGAAAGTCTATGCATTATCACTGTACCCAATAAACAAAAACAATCCCATGAATACATCTCTTTTAGGAACATGAGCAAATGAAAAGAAGAGGATAGGGTACTGCCTGCTACCATGTACAGATTAAAGTATTACCTTCATTAACAATCATCCTGGCATTGGGCAGCAACCTGTTTTTCCTTTACAACCATGCTATATCTTTTCTTTCTGTATGTATATACATATATGAAATCAAAATCTCTTACTGCAGACATAAAATAAAGATCCTCTTGTACATAATCCCAGAAACCCTCATATCTTGCCTGTAGTGAATTTGAAAAAATTTGGAGTCCAGTAGCAATAACCTCTAATTTTAAATGGCTGGCTTTCTCTTCCACCATACTGATGAACTTCCCAGGTAAAGTACAATGCTCAGCAAAAATTAATGAAAGCAGAAAAAATATAGTGTGCCAGAACCTTTCTCTAGATCGACCTTACAGTTGTAAGCCTATGGCTCCTATCACTCAGTTTGCCCTTTTAAGCTAACGATCCCTCCCTGGATCTGGTACTCAGGCCTCAAGATGACCTCTATATGGGACAAGGGACTGTGTTGATCAGTGAATTCACTGTGAGAGTATATTATTAGTTGTCCTTGTTAATTACTAAATTAAAACGTCCAGACAGATGTAGAAAATAAAAACAGTAAAGATTTATTGTGTAACAAATAAAACAGAGATCTAGCTTTAGGCCTAAACACACACAGTATGCAGTAGAACCTCATTTTCAATCAAAGTAGCACATTTCCCTGAACTCCTTTCACATTCTCAGCTCCCAAACCCCTGTTCAGAACTTGTCAATTTCTGTCTTCCTAACAGCTTTAACTCACGTTCTGATAGGTCTTAACAAACCCTTTTACAGACAAGCCTCTAGGTTATTTCCTAGAGGTCCCCCTTTACCACATTCTGAGAGTTATCATTGGTTGACTCTTCCTAGGCTTGCTCAGCCACTCATCTCAGATCTACAGATCATCATTCTACCTGATTAGCCCATTTGCAAATCCTTCTTCTTTACATTTCAAGATGACACGCAGACTGCATTACTTTAAGATCAAGCCTTTCTTCCACCACTTCCCTCTCTCGGCTGGCTTTTTACAACATCTCTCATATCTAGCTAGCTAGCTGTGTGTCTTGTCTGTCTGTGTCTGTATACAGAGCTTTTATTGATTTTTTTTATACCAAATTGACAGATGGTTTGTCAGCCCCAGCTCTTATCTTATAAAAGCTTGCACACATTTTTGGTACTTTATGATTGGTCTAATAAAGGCATCACTATCATATGGATTTCAGGATTTTTCTTATGACCAAGCAGGGCCCCTTCTTGTTCAAATTTAAAAGGTATTGCGTGCCTGAAGGGCAGACATGCATGTAAACAAACCTTGTTCAGAAGGGTTAATCATGATCGATTTGCTCATGAGGAAACTGGCTTATGTTAAAATTCAAAACGTTTCTCCTAAGACACTCTTGTACATTTAGAGGACTGGTACTCTTTCCCCTGGCAAACAGACCATTAGTGGGATTAATGTCCTTGTGACCTCATTTGTTGTTGTTTCTGTATGCCTTCAAGACATTTCTGACTTACGGTGACCCTGTCACAGGGTTTTCTTAGCAGAATTTGTTTTGGAGTTTGCTGTTGCCTTCCTCCAAGGCTGAGAGAGTGTAACTTGTACAAGGTCACCCAGTGGGTTTCCATGGCTGAGCAGGATTCCAGCCCTGGTCTCTCACTGTCTTAGTACAATACTCAAAGAAGTAAGAAGAAGAAAACTGGAACACGTGTGACTAAACAACCTCAGAGTGTGGTCAAGATGGCACACATTTATGATAAGGAAGAACACAGAAGCTCAGAGAGACTGCAGCAGTTTGCTTTAGGCTGACTGTAGAGAAAGGTAATACAGTATTTCATTTCCACCACCCCCTCCCCTGCTGAGTTAACTGAGTGTAAACTATGTTTGCACTTCAAACTTAGTTTGCAGCAACTCGGGCAAGCTGAAGACAAAAAGGGAAAGTGAAAGGAGGTGAATGGAACCAGACATTTTAAAAGCAGCTGAAAAAAAAGGTTCAAGTTCAATGAGGGACTAATTAGGACTGTTTCTGCCAAATTGGGACTGTTGGAGCATGTCATTGTTGTGTGCCTTTAAGTCACTTCTGACTTCTGGCTACTCTAAGGTGAACCTATCATGGGGTTTTCTGGGGCTGAGAGTGGGTGACACTCCCAAGGTCATTAAGTGGATTTCCATGGCTGAGCAGGTAATCGAACCTGGGTCTCCAGGGTTGTAGTCCAACCCTCAAACCTCTCCACAGCACTGGCTTTCTGTTGGAGTGTATGCAATCTTATTTATTGGATTCAAGGATCATTTGTTTCTCAGTATCTAAAGGGCTTTGTTGAACCAAATGAAGGAGAAAGAAACAAGTGGCTGCTCTGTCTGAAGCTGCATGGTTTTTAATTGGAATGTTTCCTTTACTTGCTTTTTTTTTTTTTTGGCAGCGTTTTTAATTAGCAAGCTTTTGCCTGTGTGTTTACATTTGTTATATTTTAGTTGCTTTTATTGTCAGCTACTATGAGGGTGTGAAAAGTTAGGTAACTCCCCTACCCTGGAAATACTTAAAAAGATCCATTGGTTTGCTTTGCAGTCTGAAGTAGGTGGTTTGTTCTGGTTTTGGTACTCTTAGCACAGTTTTATTCCTTTCCCTATGTTGTTTCTCTTCACCCTTGTTATTATTTAAGCAGAGAGTAATGGCCGAAAATCTGTGTGTGGATCTCCTGTCTTTTGTTTCTAGCATAGGAGGCTCTGAATTTTCAATAGCACGATTTATGCCATTAGTGTTGTAACTCCCCCCTCCACAAAAAAGCAGTATTAAGGCAGGTGGTTAGATTGGGGAAACAGGGCAGAAGAAAGCTGAATTACCCCATCTTCAATCACCAGTGCTTGGATTAAATCTGAAGTCTCTTGTGATTATTCAGGGGGGAAAAGTTGGAAAATTTGTTCAGATATCTCCCATGTCACATGTAGTTTAGCTATGGTTTTAGTCAATCAAGCAGGTAATCATATAAAGTGTATCCAGACTTTGAGCATTATTATTTATGACGTATAACTTCAATATAATTTATTCCATGCATGGCAACTGAGATGGGGGCAGTGGACCAAAAGGACATACACTCAAATGTCGGAGAAGGTGGGAGAAAAGGATGATCAGTGGGGCATTCAGATTGGTTTGATGGACCTGTATGATCTATCTGCTTAGAACTAGGGATACATTATACAACTCCTCTAGATAGTTATTTCCATTGAGTTAAATTAAATGCTAGGAAATATTTTCCTGTAACTTCAAAACATTGCCATATGTTTTACGATATGATCCTCATTACTGTAAAAAAAAAAAAAAGAGGTGCTGATCGGAAGTGATACTTTATTGTTGCTGGATGTAGTTTTACACAAACTCCATTCCCCTGCAGAATTATTGCTATTGGTCCTAAAACATTTATGACTGATGATTAATAAATCATGATTAGCAGAGACTTATGCAGGGAGATGCTTTCCTAGCATTTGTGTCTGATTTTAAGAAAAATGACTCACATAATTCCTGTATAGAGAGTCCTATTCTATTCTATTTGAGCTATGAACTCATGCTTGACTACAGATGCCTACTGGGTGACCTTGGGCTTGTCAGTCTCTCAGCCTGAGAGGAAGGCAAAGGCAAACCTCCTCTGAAGAAATATTGCCAAGAAAACCCCTGAATAGGTTTGCCTTAGGATTGCCAATAAGCTGGAAACAATCTGAAGACCTGCCACCACCACAGCAAAGAAAAATGTCAGATTTTCATGGGTGAACAATAAAACCAGACAGATTGATTCATACAGGTATCTTGATATATAGTTTCATGACATGAGCTGGAGGGAATAGGAAAAACATATCCAGTCTAAAGCAAATTCATTCATTTTCATCAATTTAAGAGCTCTCTTGAAGGAATTAAATCTTTTATTGTTAGAATAATATTTGGTGTTCCCAGATGTGTTGCTAGAGGTACCCTGGAGGCTGGCTTAAATTCACTAAAATATTGTCATGGATTTATTCTATTAATTCCTGGCTTTTCTATTGTTTTGTGCTTATTCCTCATTGACTGGTGTCCAAGACAAAGTTATCATTTTGAATTCACCTGGCTAAATTCACCTACTTGTTCTCCAAGGAGCTACATGGTGCTAAAAAGTTAAACAATGGCTATATTGGATGTACACTAACATGAGCTCCAAGGAGCTGCATGGAGGCCTTGCTTTCCTCAGTCATTGGGTCTATCATGTCCTTCCCATAAGGACACAATGCCCTATTTAGAATAGCTAATCATTCTGAAATAATCATTCCTTTCTTTTTGACATGCTCTTTGGCATGGCAATGTTCTTCCTTCTAATTTATTATACAAGAAGATATGACAAAACCCCACTGAACAATTACTGCCCCTCAAAGTAGGGGTTATCTTGCATGTTTTGACTGTTTCATGGGGCTAGCAAGATTTCTATTGTACAGCTTTTTCCAAGGCACTCTCTTGAGTCTCTTCTGATCATTTTTCTCTAGGGCTCTAATAAGTCAGTCACTGAGCAAGCAGCTAAGATTTTAAATTTGGCTATTGTTATCAGATGGTGATCACTAATAACTATAATAATATTTTTATTAATATTGGATCTGTTGTATACATATAAATATTTATTATATGTATTTTTACTAAAATGTGTCTTTCAATATATGTTTCTATCCTATGGGCTGCAAATAAATATGATGATGATGATGATGATGATGATATATATATATATGGTCATTTTGATATGTGGTAGCTTTCATTCACATCCATCTAACATTCTGGAATGCTACAGAAAAAAAGAATCTTGTTTAAATTATTCCTTAATGTGTAGATTGGCTTTGTTGTTGAGCAAAGAGCTAAGCTGAGCAAAGAAAGTCACAAAATCTCTTCACTTTCCACACTAAGCAGTTGCTCTTCTTAATGGTCAGTTCCTTTGATATACAAGATAAATCTTGCATATGAATGCATGCCAGATGTTTATTTTCTACAGTAGCTGCCCAGCACTGGCTAAAATCCTCTTGTGTAACTGTACCAATATAGTCTGCATCAGGAGTCAAAGTCCATAAAGAAAGGCACATTTTTTGTGGTTGTCATAGGGGAAAAGAAGGCAGCTAGTTCAAAGAAGCCTATTTTTCTAATAACAGCCTTGGGCTGGAGGTGGGGGTGTGTGTTCCTTGGAGTTAAAAACAACTTTGGAAGCTTGGCCTGCAAAATTGCCTAAAGAATGAGCAAGAAGCTCTGGGCATACACTATTAGGATAAGGCTGAGTAAGCTGGCAATGTAAGTAACGTGCACCCAGAGGAGCCATTCATCCTGTGATAGGTAGATGCACATATTGATGCGTGCTGATAATGTATATGTAATATGTAATAATGTATATGGTAAGTTAACCAGAGGATTTCATAACTAATATTTTTAAAATGTTTTGTCTACAGGCAACCTATTTTAAACCTTGGTCTTTGCTTTTTAAGACTACCCCTTGAGAAGGCAGCAATTGCCTTGCCTTATGTGAATTGTGAGTTAGTTACATAAAGCAGCCAAGACAAATGGTTGCCATATATGACGTTGTTGAGGTACCCTACATACCTGGAGTGAAAACAAATTTAGAGTCTTTACTGGTATTAATGAATGCACCCAAACTAAACATTTTTGCTTAGTACAGTGATACAATTATGAAAAAATTTGTTCCCATCCCTTCAGAATATTTAAATTTATTTGGATACTCCTAAATATTTCTAGCTTTCCAAAATTTAAACAATGGGTAAATCAGCTGGTTTAGAGAACAAATTAAAAATAAAAACCAAATGGGCTAGGTAGTTGTATTGATATTTTAATTTGCAGGAAGCTGGAGTCTTTAGCCTCAGATAAGCTCATTTCTTTTTAGTGTATCCAAGCATATAAATACTGACATTACCTATATTCTTCCAGACCCACTCTATAGTTTCCCTTTTTACCTTACACTTTAATAAGGTCTTCACAGTGTCATAGACACCAGAAGTATGAGAAACATACTGGGTCAGAGAACAAGTTTATTGTCTGAACAAGGAAGGTGACATCCACTCATCAGAGACAAAAGGGTTAAAACTTATGGAAAGAAAGAAGAAAAGCAGGTCAGAGAGAACATGAGAGCATTTGTTTGAACAAGATGAAATAAAATGAACTGTAGTCTGTGAGAGGAAATATTGCTGAGACTTGTGAGACTGCATTGATTATAGGGTGAATTCCCAGTACTCTGTTTTGTGTAATAAAATGTAGGTCGTAAAATGTAGTATATATGCCCAGCATTTGTTCTTATTCAAGTCCATTCATATCTGAGCATTATTTTTTGCCCCAGCCAATCAGTGATTATTATTTAATTTTTTTGGAAATATAAGTACAATGAGACAAAATATTATTCTGATTTATGAACACGTGATGCTGCCTTATGTTGAATCAGAGCACTGAAGCATCTAGACCAGTGGCAGCAGTTCTCAGATAGTTTCAGAAATCTTTCAGGACTTATTTCTTCATTTTTATTTATTTGAGTGTAGACATCAAGGATTGAATCTGGGTTCTTCAGCATGTGATCTCTCTGACCTCATCTCACAGGACAGTAAATTCTAAATTACATTTTGGTATAATTTATTCTTCAGCATTTGATCTGTCAAATCACTAATAGTTGGAGAGTTGTTACGAGTCCATATATTAAACTTGTTCTCCTATATGTAATTATGGGTACATGCAGCCTTATCAGTAGCTATTAATGTAATTGGTGAACTTTCCAATGTGTCTGTTAGACAGCAAGTTTAGGTGACACTACACCCAGACTTAAAAAAAATTTTTTTTTTCTAGCTTCACTGTATGCAAACCAGCCTTGTTAGCCTCAACAAAAGTCAGAACAATTGACTGAGTTTTGGAAAACCTCACAATTTTTACTGTCTAGTCATTGCTTTAACATTACTGCAGTCATATGCACCACTCTTAAGTTTAAAAACTTGGTGTCTTCTAATGATATCCTTCACAAGTTTCAGAATCGTAATATTGTTTAATTAAAAAAAAATTACAAATAGCCAAAAAACTTTAGGAAAACTTTAACTTCTTTATAATTAAGTGATCAAAACCAGGTGATGAGAGAGGAATAATAATACCCTGTAGCATCTCCTCTTCAAAATATTTTACCTTAACAATAAGTTTACTACCTAGTTCATTCTTTTAAAAGCTACTCCTTAAACACACATAAAGATCTTCCAAAACATGTGCAGAAAATGTAGATCCTTCCGCCTGTTTTCATTAATCAATGAAATGTTCTCTACAGTAAAATCTGGGGACATATGTAGAAATTAATGGACTCAAAAGTACACAAAAATAATATTTAATTGTCATCTTGTTCCAGTGGAAGCAAATAGTACCCAGGTTTCTGGTGGGATAGAGACAATCAGGCTCAGGACTATGTTACTGCAGTTTTAGGCCTACTTGGAGATACCCCTAGATATCATTTTGATATCAATAATTTGGCTCTCTTCTACCACCCCTCTCTCCACCCCTCTTGCCCCCGAACAAGCACAGACTAGGCGCGGTCACTAATTGCTGGACATTTCATTCTCCACCCAGCAGGCCAGAAATAGCCAGATCCTTGCTTTAGGTGACCTCTCTGCAAACACCTTCATTATGTATGCATGCTGTTTACAAAGGACTCCCTGCCCCGAGCAGGCAACCTGGCAAGCTGAATACTCAACTGCCAAGCACTCTGTATTTGCATACTGGCTAACTCTTTGTCAATTTGGACTTAACTCAATCATGCTAAATTCTGACCTTTCCAAAGCTTTGTTCCGCTCCTAAATCGCATTGTTTTCCCCAAGTATGGCATAGCCTGCAGTTACATTTCTCCTTATAAAAACCCCTGATTGTGAGACCATCCTCGGATCGCTCCCGAGTTCCAGACCGTCTTGCTGCCGCTTTGCCTGGTGAGCTTTCCCTCAGCCCCACGTGCTGGGCTACATCGCACCCCAACATTGCTCTCTATCTTCTTTCCAGACTCCAGGAACAGGTTCCGTATCACCCGAATCAACTATCCCTCTGAAAATCCTGCTATCCAACTCAAACCTTTATTTTCTATAGTTATCTGTGTGCATGTGTTGCTTACATTGTGTGCCTGTATTTAATAAAGATCATTCATTATTTCCAACACGGTCTGCTTCTTGACTTGGCCTGACCCCATAAACATTGGGTTATAAAATCCTGCTGCGTTACCCTGCCTCTCGTAGTGCCAACCAGTGCTCTTGACTAATTTCTCCATCTTTTGTGATTGTAAGGTTATTTAGGTGTCCCTCCCGGGACCCCCAGTAAACAGGGTAACAACTATGGAGAGGTTCTGTGAGGGAGTTTAATCCCCTCTCTGCTCCCCTCAAACCCCACAAGAGAAGCTACCAATGGTGCCATAGTACCAAAAGAAACAGTTCACTAGCATAAGCAAAGTGCATAAAAATAACATCTACAAATTATAAGTCAATTGTAAGTTTTTGAATGCATCGCTACTTTTCTATGAATATATTGTCAGTTTATAGGATATACATTTAAAGCTCTGTTCCTATCTGTGTACAGAATGATCTCTAATTCTTGCTACTAACATAATGATTGTTTCATGATTAGCCATTAATAAAGGCATACGCAGGAACTTGAAGCCTGCTCCTGCTCTGTGTGAAACAGAAATTCCAGGGAACACCTGTCTGTAATATACAGTAGATTAGACAAGTGTATGTTTTTCTTAAACATTATACTCTCATGCTCTTTGCAAAATGCTGTTCAAAGGTGTCGGAATTGAAATATTTTTCCTCTTTTCCATTTCATTTATCAATTTTATCAGAGGACTGTAAAGTTATTGAAAATTATGGGTATGATAGTGCACAGTATTACATATCCTGTAATCCCTAGTGGTTTCAATTAATGTAACTCAAGTAATTCAAAAGCTCCTGCAGAAGGAAGAAAAGTCACTGACTCCCAGCCCAACATGAAGAAAATACTCAAGTAGAATCTTTGGATCAAAGCCAAAGATTTTTTTCCCACATGGGCACTACTTCTGTTTCATCACAATTATTAGGTAGCTTCTATTGCCTTTAATGAAGTCAAATGTATGCCTAAAACTGGTCAAGGATTATCTACGCATAATGGAATAAATATACCTTTTCGTCCTTTGCGCAGAAGATCACTTGTGATCCAGATAGTAGAATCATAGAATCATAGAAATGTAGAGTTGGAATGAAAGAGTTAAATTCAGACAAGTACTGCTTGGGTAGAAAAATGAGTGAATTGGACAGCGGATGTCCCTGCCTTATCTCAGTTTGAAAGTATGATTGGCCTTGCAACACTATGCTTAGGTGCCTGGGAAGTAAAAGGGAGTCAAGCATACCCTTTCACCTCATCTTTGTGTTATTTGGTGACTGAGGCCTTTGTTCCCTAGTTTTGGGGGTGGTATTAAGCTCCAAATGTAATGGCTGACATAGACTAGAAATGTGATTGATTGCTGACGTTGTTGACCAAAGGTATAAGAACTAAGTGTTTTAATCAATCGGGGCCGGCAGTTTTGGACATTGTATATCCGCTGCTTGCCCTGCGCAGTAAATAAATGGTTTGGAAAATAAAGCTTTCTGTTTTGGAAGAACCTGAAGGTCTTCATCATTTCCTCGCCACAACAGGAAGAGACCACACAGGCCATCCAGTCCAACCCCCTGCCATGCAGGAACACCCTCAAATCAATCCCGACAGATGGCCATCAAGCCTCTGCTTAAAAACCTCCAAGGAAGGAGAATCCACTACACTCCAGTAGATATACCAGTAGATCTATGCATACATTCATATAATCTTCAATAATGAGAAGCTGAGGGGGATCACTTAAGCCAGTATGCTGTGTGATCTGCGTAAAGGTGCAAACTTCATCATCATGTAGAAAGACTGCCCATTGAGTATGTTACCTGACCCATAGAGCAAATATATAAATAAAAGTGGATCTGGTTAATCCGTTCAGGACCCATATATTAAAATGTGTGATTTAAAAGCAACCAAGAAAAGGCTTAACTTTTGCTTGCAAATTTCATAATTTTTGTACACTTGATTTCCCATTAATGAATTGCTCAGTGACATTATAAATTAATGGCTGTTCTGTTTATTTCAATAACATTATGTAACTGGCTGTAGCTAACCACAATAGCAACTATTGTTCCTTTTGTTAACTATAAAAATGAAAATAAACTAGGAAATAATTTAAAAACTGTTTAGTGTTACAGTATTTGTGTTAGTTAAACAGATAAACACATTTGTGTAATGTCATGCACTATATGACTAAAGTATTTTCAGCTAATTTATTCTTCTATCTCAAGTGGATGGGCAACATGTATCCATCCAGATATGTTGTCAGACTGCAACGCCTATCAGCACTTGGTTGCACTGCCAACAATTACAGCCAACAAAACAGGAAGTCATAAGCTATCTGCTGCTGAGGTAAAGAAAGCACAAAAGAAAACATTGTCTTGCATCCAGCAGTGACCTAGTGCAAGTAAAAGGCACTTTTGCTTGTAGATGTTTTCTCATTTTCCTCTCCAGTCTCAGCCCTATACGAATGTATATCAGGGATGAGCAACTGTAGCAAGGGCAAGTTTTCTATGAAAATCTGCCAGAAATTCACCCCAGAAAGACTGGAAGTCTACTTTCAGACTTTATTTTTGAAATCTACATAATGTTTTCCCCATCCCAAAGTATTCCCAGAGAACTCCCAGCATTAAGGATTTTTCATTCCCATTCCTCAGGTCAGTATTTCCCAGTATTTCCTGAAATGAAATGTACCTCTCCATGGCTGTCAGTTTGAATTATACTAGAACTAAAATGGCTGCCACCAAGAAAGACAGCAGGGAATCCAGATTCTGCAGAGACTGAGTGAGGGGAAGAGGAATGCTAACAATAAATATTTTTGAAATGTTGCGTGATTCTAGATATGACACATGATGATCGGGAGGGGTGAAAGGTGAAAACAAGGCAGGGAGGAGTGAGGGAAACCCAGGATATTTCAAGGAAGAGTTTGGATGGAAAATGATGAATATTCAGGTAAAATCAAAAGAAAAAGAACTGGATAGTCTCAGTAGTTCCAAAGACTTTTTTTCCATGACTGGGTTTACTAGTCACTTTTTCTGATAAGTTTTCAAAATTGGAGTGGAAAGGAGTGTTTTGAAGTCTAATATTGATCTAGGCAGTATTTGAAGGCATTCAAAAAGGAGTTTGGGGTTTCAGGACAGACTTGGGTGATTGCTGAAAGAGTTTGGGGGCTGCATGAGATCACGAGTGGCAGTTTTCCTACTCCTGTTCTAAAAGACTCCTTCTCAGGAACTGCTTTTGGTGGACATAGGGAAGTGTAGTAGGGAGAAAACAAAAAAGTCAAATTTTGCATGTGAAACTCTGCTTACAGTTAAGATGTATTTATGCCATATGGAATGAATGAAACAGGCTAGGAAACACATTCTTTAACATTATCCATAATTACACAAGTTTAAGTCACCATACTTTGATTAACCTATTGAATGTACATATAAACAGCACTACCATTCTCAGACCAGATAATGCAAAGTGCTTGATTTGATTTAGTTCAATAGCCTGTAATGAGAAACATCAGGTTTGAATCAAAATATTCCAGACTGAAGACTCATGGATAACGTCTTCTTCAGAAATCACTGGTCTATTTATACCATAATGTTTTGCACATTTCCACAATTTTAACTTTCTCATAAACCTGTTACGTAAGAAAATAGTTATATTGCATTGTGACTTTATAACATATATTTCCAAAATTGTCTTCTACTGCAAAATGATCTTTATTTCATATTCCTATTTGAAAATGTATTGTTATTCTAACATCCACTGGGAATTTTTTTCTGTACATATTATTAAAGGCACATTTATCAGCATAACAAACATACTAAGACAATGGAATGGCATGTAAAAATGAGATAAATACAACAGATCTTTTAAACAGATATTCTTAAAATAAATTAACATTTCATAGACTTTTGTGCCATTATATTTAAATGAAATCATCTTAGCTAGCTTGGGTTACTATATGTTTGCTCCCCAACAGAAAATGCATGCAAAAATGCACAGTTTCCTTCACTGATTATCTCTGCATGTGGAGCTTTTTCAGAATGATTAAAATTGTATTACTCAGCTATGTGGGAATGCATTCGCCCGTTCACATTAAATAATCAGCAGGCTTACAGTATTTTGGAAAGGGCTCTACGTAGGCAGCAAGGGCTCCATGCATGTTTTTATTTTAATGACTTATACCACAATTTTCTCCACTAGCACATTTCCCAATAGACTCACAAAGATAAAACATATCAAAATCACTATAGTATTGCTTTGAAAGAATTCAAAAGCATTCTTTAAAAATATTTTTTCAAAAAGAAGCAAAGAGCTGTTTGGAACCTAAAGACTAACAAGTTCTGTTTGACATAAATGTGTTGCCATCCAGCTGGGCTTGTTAAGGATCACTGTTACATAATAATCAAGGTTTGTATGTCTGCATTCTGATTCCTATCATCCCACTGATTACATGCATACCCAAGCATGTGTATCATAATCTGCCAATTAAGGCACAATTCCATGGACCTGATGAAATGGCTGTTCACAAAAGCTTATGCCAAATAAAACTTAATATTTAAGTTCCCACAAGAGTCATTGTTTTTTCTGCAATAGGCTAACACAGCTACTTCCCTGGGAATTTATACTAGGAATAAAATGCTATGCACACTTACCTTAGAGTAAGACCCACTGAATGCAGTGGGACTTATTTCTTACTTAACATGCATAAGATTTCTCTGCACTGATTCAAAAATTATTTCTAATAATAAAAAAATTGTTTAATTAATTGGCATTAATTCCTTAAAGTAGATGAAGAAGGAAGTTAAGAAATAGTTGCTTCTCACTTGACTGACAAATGAATTATGTAGAAACAGAGACCCTCAAGAATCACAGTTCAGAATGAACATATTGCTACAAATGAAAAATGTTTGGTTCAATCTTTCCTCATTTCTGCCTTCAGTTAAAAAAAGAAAACAAAAACTCAAGCATGATGGATGCATTTTATCATTTATCTCATATCACAACTGTGAAACTGCTTCCAACGTTTTCTGAATTGCTTGCATGCTACCGTCATTGCACAAATGTGGAAGTTCTTCGGTCCATATTTGGTCTTTCTCTGTTAATGAATTAATAAGTAATTAAAGCTGTAGTAAAGGAAATCTATATATAAATTACAAAGCAAAATAAGCATATCTAAATAGTTCATAAGAGCTAGGTAAACTTTGGGAACAATCACCACCATGCAAAATTAAGGAGAAAACCAACCATTTTCCAGCCTGGAAAACACTACGGACATTTCTTGTCCAATATAAAGTATGTGTAAAAAATAAAACTTCCAGTTAAGGGCCTCATTTTTTTCAGTCCAGCTCAAAATATAGTATGTTTTATTAAAATTGTTTTTAGATTCCTATTTTTAATCTAATTGTTTATAGATTCTTCAAGTGGTCATCTGTGAATTCACACAAATAGGTTTTGGTCCCTGCACAAAACCCCTCTTCATAACCTTTCAGAGTTTAGCACTTTTTTGATGGTAACCCCACTGCCGCCATCTCATTGTGTATGTCTAAACATATCTCAGCTAATTATCCTCAGTTCAAAGCCCACCACTAATAAAGGCAAACGTGGAAAGAGAGGAGAATGAGTACTCAAAGAACCACAGTTAACAGGTAAGCAATCTGTTGTTCTTTGTGATCTTTGTGAATCCACAGAATTGGGTGATCGGTCAGCTCACTCACACAGAGGGAGATCAACTTCAAGCCAAACATAATGAAAATACAGCTGTACTAAACAAAGCATCAGTCTTTGTCCTTATTTCCAGTCTATAATAAGAAATGAAGGTTGAAGGATGAGCTCAGGCACCTGTTCTACACATCTAACAGATGTGAGCTCTCTTCAACACTTCAGAAGAGGATACCGTTTCTCTTGTAGATCATGCCTTAACACCTTCAATTAACTGCAAACCAGGCATTTCATAAACTGAGATAACTTGTGGTACCCATTTTGAGAATCATTTGTAGTCATCTGCTGAAGGATAATAATCTTTTATTGCTAGGGAGACCTTCATATTGAAGCTAATTCCTGCAGTGGCAAGGAAGTTAGTACTGAAGTCAACACTGTGATACTGGAACAGTGGTAGAAGCTGAAGAAACAACTGAAGTAGATGGCAGAGAAGGCAGCTGTTCTAATAGAGTTGATGAAACGGGACAAACTGATGATGCAGAAGTTGCAATAACAGATCCCAATGTGACTACCCGTATATTCCGGCGTATAAGACGACTGGGCGTATAAGACGACCCCCAACTTTTCCAGTTAAAATATAGAGTTTGAGATATACTCGCCGTATAAGACCACCCCTCTTCCAACACACACCAAATACCATAAAAATTAAAAAAAATCAGATTTTATTTCAATATGGTAATTTTAATTCAAATGCTTATGACATTAAAATTAACTTTCCCTTTTCCGACAAGCTTTCCCATTTACTCACCAGCGCAGCCAGGTCTGAAATAGTGGCTGGGAGGGAAGAGGCTATGTATTTGTAGGAAAATATAGATGTTTATTTAAAAGGAAGTCCTGAGAAAAGCAGTCTCAGATCGCATTTTAGAAAACAAAGAACAAGAATATCTTTGATGTTATCCTCACCCAGGAGTTTGCTTCCAATTACCAAATCTTAGCTTGTAGTCTTTCCTTATGAAAAATCCATTCCTGATTTTCCCACAATACTTATTTGTTGTAAGAGCCAAATCTGCCTCAGGAAATAGGCAAAGCTTTATAATTGTTGTATTGGAAGGTATAGCAGTGTTTGTCTGTTCCATATAAAGGAATCATGTAGCAACTTTGAGCCTTATCTAACTACACTGTGACAGTGCTGTTATGCCAATGCCATGGCAACATCCCATGAAATCCCAGGATTTCCAGTTTAGGGAAGGGCTTTTAGAACTCTTAGCCAGGGAGCTCTTGGGCCTTAGTAAACTACAAACCCCAGAATTCCACAGAATATTGCCATGTCAGTTAACGTGGAATATAGCCCTGGAACAGTGCAGTGTGGTTAGTCTCCTTTATAGTTGTGGCTCTTGGCAGACAGTTCGGATTAAAAGTCGTTGTCCATCCAGTGCAAATGCTGCTGCTCGACTTTGGCCTTCCTCCTGCCTTTTTGCTACCAGCAAGGGAGAAAGATAATTGTGAGATTTTCTGTCTTGTGGACTTTATAAGCAGGATGACTGAACTCCTCCTAAGGCAGCAAAATGATTTGTGCCGGCCCTGGCCTATTTCTGCCCTCAAGAATGAGGAGAAACAGTTAACCAACATGCGCCCCCCCCGGGCCAGCACCCACTCAGGTACTGCATGTTCCTGATCGATTTAGCATTTAAAAGTAAAAAAAGGAGAGGATTTTGTAAAAATCCAGTCGTACATGAGACACATCCGCACTAGACTGTTATAGTGCGATTATCCCACTTTCAACATCCAATGGAATCCTGGGGTTTGCAGTTTCGGGTGGGGCCCCTCGGCACCTCCCTAAACTGCAAACCCCAAGATTCCATAGGATGTTGATAGTGGAATCATAGCACAATAACAAGTGTAGGGCGGAAATGGCCCTGATTTCTGAGTAGCCTGTTCCCAGCGCCGCCTATGTCTGTGACCACGGCATGGCTTCGGCGGAGAAAGAGTGCGACTTGGCGCTCCAGCCAGCCCGCCCGCCTGCCCGCGCAGCAGAGCCCGACTCCAAGGGCGCCGCCTGCCCTGCAGGAGCGATACCAGCAGAACGACGATGCGCTCAAACGCCTTGACCCTGCCGGAGCGGGGAGAGGATGGGGGGCATGTTGCTGCTGCTGCTCTCGCTGCTGTTGCGGAGGCGGCCAGGCGGGAGGAGGAGAAGCCGCTTTCCCCCCTCCCGTTGGATTCTGTCCCTGCCCGATTCCACCCCTCCTCGTGCTTGCTCGCAAGCCTCCTGGGCAGGTGTGGTGGTAGCTGCAGTGCCGGCTCCTGGAGGTCCGCCACAACGGCCGCGACGGGGTGAGTCTACTCACGAAAGAAGAGCGGGGGGAGCAGGCCAAGGAGGCTCTAATCCCTTTCAGAAGCTGGGCGGCGATGGGGGCTCTCCCCGGCCACGCGGGAAGTGGCACGGGCCAGCGGGAAGCTGGGTGGCGACGGGGGCTCTCCCTGGCCACACGGGAAGCGGCGTGGGCCAGCGGGAAGCTGAGTGGTGGCGGCCGTGCCTCTGCCTGGGCGGCGGGGGGTGGTGGAAAGCTCTGCGGGCCCAGGGAACGCGGCGGCGGCGGTGCCTCTGCCTGGGCGGCAGGGGGGAAGCTCTGCGGGCCTCACACCCAGCGTATAAGACGACCCCCCCACTTTTGAAAAGTTTTTTGGGGGTTAAAAAGTTGTCTTATACGCCGGAATATACGGTATGTTTTTTTAGTCTTGAAATCAGTGATAGCAAAGCCATGTAAATTGTTTTTATAATTTTTATCTTTAAATTTTGAAAGAACATTTTAGTTTTTATAACACTTTCCTTAGAAAAGGGGAGAAATTGTTCTGCATGGAGAAAGTGGAAAAAATGGTATACTAAGTTTAATTTAAGATTTTTGTTTTAAGATTTGTCTCCCAAACTATTTTTGAATCTTTGACTTGCTCAAATATTTCTCAATGAACAGTTTAGAAAAAGGCCAGCTGAATTATAGGAAGAAGAAACACATTTTTGTTCAAATATAAGTGTCCTAGGAAGTTAAACTAACCCTTATAAGAGATACAGACACATACATAAATTGTAATAACAAAATGGATGGTGACACAACATATCTCATGAAAACCTTTCCTACATTTTTAAAAATATATGATTTATTTTTTTATTTTTTTCAGTGCACTCTTAGATCTTTATTCTTATGTGTCTCACAAATTCTTTTTAAAGGATGTCTCCTTTATTTTTTTTAATTATTTTTATTACAAACTTATACACAATTAAAAAGAAAGAGCTAAAATAATCTCAATTGAACATTGCTTACTAAGTTTGCTTTTCACAACATACATAATTACACTAATAAAATATACAAGTTCTATTGTATAGACCCCGCCTCATATGACAAATTCAATTAAGTTTCTAAGTATGGAGTCTAAAATATATTATATCCCTTTCCGTCCTGTGTTACTTCCATACTTCCCCTAGAGCAGTTTCTTCTTGAATGTTCTCATGTCTCTCTTCACTAACCTTCCCTTCTATACCTTCTCTGCCATTTTATAATCTAAATTTCATCTTCCTTGTTTCATCTCTGTCCAAACCTTAGAATTTTTAGTTAATTATGTTGGAAGCAAGAACTCTTCCACTTGCCTCCATTCTTTTTCATTAGATGCTTGTTTTCTACCTTGTAACATCATTATTAGTCTATCTAATTCTCGATATTCCATCACCTTAACTTTCCATTCATCGATTTGGGGGGTTTGACTGTTTTTCCACTTACTAGCAAATACAATTCTAGCGGCGGTAATCATGTAAAGTATTACTCTCCAAAATTTCCCTCTTGTTGCCATGTCCACTTTCTGTAGTATGTTCAATAGGAAAATTTCTGGCAGTAGTGGAATATTAATCTGTAGGGCTGATGAGATTGACTTTTGAATTTCTTTCCAATATATTTTTGCTTTTTCACACGTCCACCACGTGTGATAATAAGTCCCATTTTCTTGTCTGCATTTTCAGCATTTTTCCCCACCTGTCTTATATATCTTGTTTATTTTTACTGGATCAAGATGCCACCTGTGTAACATCTTTAAGTGGTTTTCCTTTAAATTCTGGGCAGTGGTAAATTTTTGCGTTTCAGTCCAGCTCCTTTCCCAATGATCCAGTTGGATTTCATGTCCAATGTTCTGCGCCCAAGCAATCGTCGTCGGTCTTATCTGTTCTGATTCTAATTCTCTCTCCATGAGTAGTTTGTATAATTTAGAAGTTAATTGTTTTTGGGACTCAAACATTATTTTTTCAAATGGTTTTTATTTTTATCTATATCAAAGCCCTCTAGTTTTTTATCCATATTAAATCTTTCTTTGAGCTGTCTATAAAGGAACCATTGACACTGGAAGCCTTCTCCTTCTAATTCTTCCTGGGTTTTTAATCTGATTTCACGATTCTTCTCTTCAATTATCATATCTTTGTATCTTATTACTCTTTCTTGGGGTTCCCGCCATGTCCCAAAAAAGGCCTCATGGGGTGAGATCCATAATGGGATTCAATTGTAATATTTTTTCTAAAATTTGAGCCAATTTATAAGAAGGGATTTTCTCAGATAGTGATTTAAGAATCCTTTGTCAATTTTTTCTTTGTTATACCACACGTATGCGTGCCAACCCATACGTAGGTCTGCTCCTTCAAGACTCAGTATTTTTCCTCCTTGTAATGTTATCCACTCTTTGATCCAGGTTAGGCAGTTTGCTTGGTAATATATTCTTAAGTCCAGTAATCCAAAGCTACTGTCCCTTTTCTAGGTATACCCTGGTTTCAAGGCAACTGCACTAAAGAAGGAGTGTCCTCCACTTTAGACAATGTCTCGTGGATCTCTCTGAATAAGAGGCAAAAATATAGCATTGCTGGAGAACCACAACCTTTCTGTACAATGATATGGGTACAATGGATCTGAAGGCACTTCACATCTAGTATGTTCAGTCCTCAATATCAACTGAGTTGGTTGTGACGTTGGTACGGGAGTGCAGTTATGTTGCCTGTAGTTGAAATAAGCAGCAGAGCTGTCTGAACCACATGTACAGTTGCAGATTCAGAAGGAGGGTGGGGCTTAGTTGACTTAGTTTTTTTAATGACTTTTAGGCTTCTTTTTCTTTTCTTTTTTTTTAATTTGTTTTTATTAAAATTTTTCATCCTTACAGGCATAAGCTTATAAGACTTGTTAATGTTTACAGTGTAAAATATACTATAACATACCATAATATACAACATATAATATACTTTTTTGATATGTTCATAAGACCTGTTCATAAGACATGTTATTATATACAGTATATAATATACTATAATATACCACAATATACAACATATAATATAATAATTAATACCTATTAATAATATAATAATATAATATAATAATATGCAATATATAATAACACATAATATACTCTTTTGTATGATGTAAATTAAATTAACATAGCTCATAGCTGTATTGTCTAAAATCTACCTATTGCTAAACTTCCATCTTTACTTATCTTTACAGCCTTATTCCTTTCCTTTACATAGGTTTGACCAGTTATTATCTATAATTTTTTTCACTGTTTCCATTTCTCTATTTTCCTTCTTATTCTTTTTTCTTCTCATTATTCTAGTTAAAGCGTCACAATTTATCAATTCTATAATTTTATTTAACCATTCTTCCAAATCCGGTATTTTATCTCTCTTCCAATGTTTAGCAAATATAATTCTTGCTGCTGTTACCATATATAATATTATATCTTTGTGTTGTAATCTGTATCTATTTGATGATTCATGTTTAATAGAAATATCTCTGGTGAGAATGGAATGGGTATTTGTAAGATCTTCATCATATTTTTATGAATATTATTCCAATATTTCTTTGTTTCTGAACACATCCACCACATGTGATAAAATGTTCCAGTTTCTTTTTTACACTTCCAACAATGTTTTGATTTTGTTTTATACATTTTACTTAGTTTATTTGGATCTAAATACCACCTATAGAAAATTTTTAAATAGTTTTCCTTTAGACTCTGTGCCAAAGTAAATTTTTGAGTATCTCTCCAACTTTTCTCCCAGTTTTCCAGCATTATCTCATGACCTATGTCACGTGCCCACACAACTATTGTATCTTTCACTATTTCTGTTTCTAATTCTCTATCTAGCATGTATTTATAAAAATGAGATGTATGATGTTCTTTTTTCTCAAATATTACTTTTTCAAATTCATTTAATTGAGTGTTTTTCTCAAAACCTTCTATTTTTAAGTCCATTTTAAATCTTATTTTCATTTTTGTATATAAAAACCACTCGCAATTCCAACCATTATTTGCTAATTCTTCTCTTGTTTTTATTCTTAGTTCTTCCTTTCCATCCCTTATTATTATATCTTTATATGTAATCCAATTTTCTCTTGTATATTCCCATTTCCTAAATAATGCTTCCTGCGGAGAAACCCATAATGGAATTCTGGAATATATATTTTTTTCCCATTTCTTCCAGATTTCTAACAATGATCTCCAGATGTAATGATTGGAGAAATTTCTGTCAATATTTGCTTTATTATACGAAAGGTATGCATGCCACCCAAACCTGAGATCCGCTCCTTCTATATTTAATATTCTTTCATTTTCTAATGTCATCCAATCTCTTAACCAAGTCATTCCGCTTGCATGGTAGTATAATTTTAAGTCAGGTGCTCCGCAACCTCCTCTTTCTTTCTTTTTTCTATTAAGAATTTCCATTTAATTCTTGGTTTTTTTCTTTCCCAAATATATTTTGAAAGATCTTTCTTCCATTCTTTAAGACATCTTTCATTAATTATTATTGGTATGTTCTGAAATAAATATATCATCTTCGGTAGGACCATCATTTTTATTGCAGACATTCTGCCTAGTAAAGACAGATTCAATTTTTCAAAGGGCTATCAGGATGACAGTGGACCAACATGGGCTCAGGCTCTCCCAGTTGTGTACTGTGTTAGTGAGCAGGTGAGTGAACATGGGTAGGGAGGTGGGGTAGCTGTGGTCTATAAAGACCATCTTAATCTGACCAGAATACCTATTAATGACCACATTGAGTTGGTCACTACTTGTAAAGCGCTACATGGTTTGGGTCCAAGTTACCAGCAGGATAAAGGCGTTCAGAAAACCCACTGGAGGGAGCAATCTCGTTCATACACAACTTAAATAACTTAAAAAGAGCTGTAGAAACTGTAAGAAAAAACAGGAATCAGGAAGAGAAAAATTCCTCTAAAGTCAGGAAAGAAAATTAACTTATTTTTGGTAGCAAGAAAACTAAAACCACTAAACCTAAAACTAGAAACAATCCAAATATTACGTAAACTGCTCAGCAAGAGGAGAAAATTCCTAAAAAGCCACCAACTTGGTGGATGTAAAGTAAATGAGAATTAGATGAGCCATGCTTAGACATGTGCAATGAGAAGATGAGGGTTGGGACTTCTGCCAAAGAGTCTTTAGCCCTGGAAGTTTCCAAAAAGGTGTTCTACACAGGCACCAAAACTCATTTATGTGGATTCAAAGAAACCATGAAGAAAAATAACTATTAACACACAAGTCAAAACAAAATTCTTGGTCTAAACCCAACATAACGTTGTTGGATGAAAAATATGCACTAGCTGAGTTCCATTGATTTTTATTATCCCAAGGCACATTATGCCTTGTGCAACCAGAAACTGGCATTCCATATAGTTTAGAATTAGATGCAAATCAGCATGGCATTATTTGTGCTAGAGGGGAAGTATGGGCTGCATTCAACCTCCAAGAACATTTTTTTAGCACCTAGCCTCACCCCCCACACCGAAATGTATTTGCAAAAATTTTAATTTGTTGCTCACAACAAATGGTGCCCTGAAAGCAGTGATTTCATACTAGAACAAGACAAATTTTGTGTATGGTTATTCTGTCTGGAAACTTCCCCTTTATTACAAAAGAGCATAGCGTTTTGACTGCAAACTTGTTAAGTCCCCTTTACTAGATAAGATCATTATCTTCACTAGAATAAGAAATATTATTATGGAGAAAGGACTTCATTAAATACCAAAGCCTCAAAATCCAAATCATGATAGCAGCTGTTATCTAGTGTGACAGGACTTAATTTCTCCCTTCTCTTGGGATGAATTCAATGAAAAACACATCATTCCCCAAATTGCTGGGTACACTGCAAAATGATTGCCACCCTGCTTATTAATAAACTGTGTATTACATTGCTTGTTATCAGCTGCACAACATGCCCCTCCAGTAAGGATGAAAGGTATACTTGAAACCATTTGAAAAATAGTAAAAAACATGTTTTCTGAGTGTTGAAAAACTACGATGAAAAGAATCCTGGACTGACAAGAAGCTTTGTACTACAGGACTTAATCTGCACAAAATTAGCATGTGGTTATTTTGTGCAAAAATATGCATTTTCTGTGTAGGGAACAGGCGTTTCAGCATGGAAAATGTTTCAATGCAGAAATATTAATTCCTGTGCAAAAAGTGCTGTTTTCTGTCCAGAAAATACTGTTCTCCATGTGCAAATTTGGGGCAGAATAAATGCCCAATTATAGCATTTTCTGCATAGAAAACAGCATTTTCTGCAGAGGACTTAATATTTCTGCATTGAAATATTATTCACCATGCAGAAAAGGCTGTTTCCTACACAAAAAATGTTGATTTTCATGCAGAACAACCCTGTGGGATATTTCTGCAGACTAAGTCCCAAATTGCAAATAGCTTGTGCAAATGGCATGGTTTTCAAAGACTTTCTCACAGAATGAAGAAAATTGCTAAAATTACTCATTGCTGCCTTTGAGAAGAAACTTAATGAAGAATTACATCTTTGCCTCCCAGAAACATGTGGAGTGCTATGGAAAATGGATGTGGTTATTAGACTTGCAATTGATGAATAGTGTTGCTTCTACAGTGTTTTATTCTGAACTGCCTCAACCATGACTACACTAGGCCAGGGTTGACAAAAGAGAAAAGTACAGTTATTTTTTGAGATTCTAAAAAGATGGTCCAGTTCCCTTGACAGCAGAGGAGCAAAAGGTGGTGAAGCCTGAATGTATTCTTTTGCTGCACTACTGTTGTCAACAATTCTGAGGATCTTCTCACACTCACTGGGCTTCTAAATGTCATGGAATGTGATTCTAACTTAAAAAAAAAAAGCATGTGTGAAACAAAGAAAATACACAGCTGTTTTGTAGTGGCACACGTTATGTGTATGAATTATAACTACAAACCACTGCGCAGTTCCAGATTTTCCTTTGGAAGAGTCCTGATCTGTGTAATTACTGAATAAACTGTGGATCTACAGACACACAGTTTGTTCTGAACTATGAAGCACATTCAAGAACTGAATATAAATTAATATAAGTCAAGAGAATAAGGTAATATAAGAGATATGAGTCACAAACCACCAAATCTAGGTAAAGCTTGGACAATCCCAATTATTTCCCTAGGTATTTAGGAGAGTAAACAAATGTGCAGATTTCTTGGGGAAAACTGATTACGTATTAAAGTCTTAATTTTTTAATAAATATAACTAGATAACATACAGATCTTGTTCTAACAGTTTTTTTTTTAATTTCTTAGTGTGACTTGAAAAACTAGCTAAAGACAATGGCTGGAATCCTATATGGGTTGTATGTATGTGTGGGCACCATAGTTACAGTGTTACCACCCAGGGAATTCTCTCTTGACCTTTTCAATCCCCACTTACAGGGCAGCAGCCACTGTGATTGCTGGGAGTCTGTTCCTCTGTCTCTTGAGAAGCAGTTGGCTGCCGTTTTCGCCCCTTCCTATGAGCAATCCATATTCTGCAACAGCAGAAACAGAGTTTTGTTAGAATTCCTCTGCTGCTACAGATTGCTCACATGAGGGGGGCTGGGAACAGCAGCCAGCTGTTTTCTTAGGGGAACAGACCCCAACAATTGCAATGGCTGCTGCCCAATAACTGAAGACTGGAGGACTTCCATTGTCCCTATGCGGCCCCTAAACTAAGGGCGACATAGGGACCATGAATACATAGCAGTCACAAGTCCAGGTTACTGCCATAACTGCCAGAAAAGAATTCAGTTAATGAACATTTCTTACTAGCAATCTTAGACAATATTGTACAAAAAAAAAAGACATACTGTAGTTTATCTGTTGCTATTGAGTTCCTTCTTCACACAGGATTTGAAAGTTGTGTATTTCTGCATGCTTTTGTAGCCCTGAGAAACAGAAGACAAAGAAGTTATGAATGTGCAGGCAATGTGAAAGCAGCCAGAGGCCATTTCCGCACTAGACTGTTATAGTGCTATTATTCCACTTGCAACATCCTATGGAATCCTGGGGTTTGCAGTTTTGGGAGGGACTGCTCAGCCCCTCCCGAAACTGCAAATCCCAGGATTCCATAGGATGTTGCAAGTGGACTAATCGCGCTATAACAGTCTAGTGTGGAAATGGCCTGAGATTAGAATAAGGAAGAGAGTAGTATGACAGTACAAGGGAATGCTGCTTGTTAGCCATAGTGAAGAAAGTTCAGCAAAAATAATTTTAGAAACTAGTATTCATCCACCTGTGATGCAATTGTGTGTTCCTAGCTGACATAAAAAATACCAGACCCAGGGGTGGAAGTCATTGGCCTTCAAATGATCTTACCCTGCAGTTTCCAGCAATTCACACAACTGGCTATGGAGTCTTGGGCCATTTTCACACTACATTGTTATAGTGCTAATTATCCCACTTTCAACATTCTCTGGAATTCTGGGGTTTGTAGTTTACTGAGGCCAAGGAGCTCTCTGGCTGAGAATTCTAAATTCTAAACTGCCAACCCCAGGATTCCATAGGATGTTGAAAGTGGAATAATAGCACTATAACAGTGGAGTGCAGAAATGGCCTTTGACTCCTAGGACTTGCCATTCATTAACATGTGGAAGGGTGATGAATCCCACAACTGCTTTAATAAATTGTTTATGGTAGTCTTTTTTAAATATTCTTGTTAAAGAATGCAGATGTTTAGGTTTCATAACAGAACTATGGACCTTCCCTCTTAAATAAAACATTGTGAAAATCACTTCCATTTCTAACCTTTATAGAATTTAGTATCTATTGCTAAAAAGATGCTAGATTATGTGGGAATATAGTGACTGTCCACAAGATGGCAGTTAAACCTACTAAATCACACAACAAGAAGATTATTTTAAATCAGTCTACAAAACAATTTTGAAAGCAAGGAATGAAAATGCAGAAGAGAAATGTGTATTAAGAATTAAGGAACTATATATGTATATCTATCTATTTCAATTTCACATTCCAAACATGCTAGTTTAGAGCAATGCTATAAACTGACCAACTAAAGCACATTCTATTTCTCCATTAGCTATCCAGACAACTAGCAAGTCCACAGTACTACCACAGTTTCTGAAGATAATACTTGGATCCCGGGTAAGGAAATAAATTTTGTCAAAACATTTGAAGTCAGCAGAGCGTTATAACTAATCACTCACAGATTAAAATTCTAAAGAAACTGCTACTACACTGATTTGTTATGTTTTCTCTAACTGTACAAATTAGAAGAGCCAGTATGGCATAGTGGCTTGAATGTTGGACTAAGAATCCAGCCATGTGTGTGAGTTATGTGCCTTCAAGTTGCCTAATGACCTGTGGTGACCCCATGGAGGTCAGGGTTCAAATCTCTGCTTGGCCATGGAAACCCACTAGGTAACCTTGAGCAAATCACACTCTTAGAGGAAGGCAATGGCAGAGTTGCTTTAAGTCAGAAATAACTTGAAGGCACAAAACAACAAACAGGATAGGATGAATAATCAAAACAGGGGAAGGGGAGATCATTCTGATTTTTAAGTTTAGGTCAGACCAAGCCCAGTTAAATTCAAAAGGCTCAGTCTGTTTCTTCTCCCATACTTGACAATCCCCAAGTTTTGCTTCAGGGTTTAAAAAAATACAAAAATTAAAAATAACCTTTTGAAATGAGATACCAAAAAGTAGAATTTAGAAGACTGTAGTCAAGTCTCACAGACAAGAAATGTCAAACACCTTGTATTATTTCCACTGAGGAAAAGCCTGTAATCTCCCATGGTTACTTTTCTGCTTTCTGCCACCTGTCATCCTCAGGAGCTGACAGGAAGGGCTTGGGAGTTGAAAACACACACAAGGTGGTGGAAGGGAAAGATGGGGCTGCTTAACTGTTCAGGCCAAACAACACAAATACCTCTCAACCCTGTTTGATCAGAACAGCTGAGCAGCTCAGCTGAGATAGATGCAAAGCATACCTGTGGTTCCCTATTCCCATAATAAGTGATTTAAACTTTTTTTATTAGGTTGTTTTGCAAAATATGCCAGATGGATTATTACATCTTTATTGCTCAGATGACTGTGTGTAACTTAAAAACATATCAATATAAAATGATGTTATATTGTAGAATTCTTAGAAAGAATAACCCTGTGACAAAATTAATTTCCACCAACTACTATTCAATTTATTGTCTTTAGATCCAGCCTCTAAAACTACTTGATAAGCAACAATTATTTGGTCCATAAATTTTAATGACAAGATTATGCCTACAACATGAACTGTGGACCTACTTGATCAACAGCAAGTTGGATCAGACTGTGTCTGAAGACATGGCTATAGGGGAAAAAAACCCACCTCTATAAATCAAGCATTAGTGAACAAACACATACGATCAACAGGTTTAATTCAAGAACTGTAGATTAAAAATCGACTGCATTTTCACCAAAAGACTAACATTGATATGTACTATAACAGATAACATCAATATGTCAATAAAAATATACTAGTAAATAACCAGGTGACACAATTTTATTTATCTTTTGATGTTCAACGGCAGAGCAAAAATACATAAATAAACTAGACTATAAAAGCAATATTCCTGGAATGGTTATAGAAATAACAGAGTTTAATCTGTTAATAGGCTCCTTTCATATTAGGTGCAACTGAAGCACAATTCTTTTATAATTAAGAGATCACGTAAATTCTTACTCTGAATCCTCGATGCAATCTGTCTTTCATAATACCAATAAATTCTTTGTAGCTCAGCTGATCATCTTTGTCTACGTCAAAGATCTTAAAGACTGTGTTTACTAAATGTGGTGAAAGCTTCAAACCTGTCGCTACATATACTGCACGCTTGAACTCATCTAAGGAAATAAAGACAAATTAGCACACTTTACTAAGCAATCTCGTAATAACATTACTTTGACACAAAAAGAGTTTCCTTTATATTAACTGAATACTTTCTTCTAAGTGAGATCTCATGTTATATGAAGAATAGAAATAAAAGCAAATTTTAATGACTGTGCAGCTTAGGTTACTTTTGGCAGGTTCAGAGAACGCAGCCTACACGGGAATGGAAGGGAAGAAATCTTTGGTTCATAAACAGCCTGTTTCCTGCTCAAAGGAAAGGTAGTTATTCTCTTAGGCTGGGCCTCTGAATTCTGAAATGAGGGAGAAGACGAATAAATAGTTGCTCTGGTGTTTAGGCACTGATCAAATGCAGGAACAATAGCTTAGTATGACAAAAAGAAAATACTATGTTTAATACCCAGTGTATTCTGATAAGATTATATCTTAGTAGGATTACATTGTATTTCCCAAGCAAAAGAAAAACTTGTGTTGGAACAGTAAGGATAAAGTAGTGAAGTAGTGTGAAGAATCCTACCTTCCAACTTATCTGCCAATACAGAACAAATTTTTAGTTAAAGAAAGAAAAAAAGGGAAAGAAGCAATCAGTTGGCAGAATATTTTTGGAGTATAAGAGAAAAGAGAGAAGTCTCACTTCTTCAATGGATTCATTTGATTTAATGTATTATTGTATTAATAATACATTGTATTAATGTATTATTGATCTTTATATCCTGTCTTTCCTTCAATGAGCTCCAGGTAGCATACATGGCTTTCATTCTCCCTTCTTTATCCTCACCACAACCTTGTCATTTAGGTTCGTCTGAGAGAAGTTCACCGTCACCCAGTGAATTTCATGCTGAGTAGACACTTGAACTTGGATATCCTGTATTCCAGTTCAATATTGTGATAAGATGTGCATGCTATTTTTTCTTTTTTGTCTCCTCAATGCCCATTTTGTGTGGTGCAACTTGTCTCTTCTTTGGAAAACGGGAAACTTTTCCATAGATTCCTTTCAGAATTCTTATTAATCTTTGATACTTTCTTTGGAAATTTTTCTTTCTCCTGATTACAGCTGTTGTGTGTGATGTTTATACAAAGCTAGCCTTGTGCTGGAATTTTAATAGTTCAAGGTCTCTGGAACACAACATGTTTTTCATGGACTGTATTTTCGTACTATGAACAGCTCTGAATAAATCTATCTCACCCTCTTTTCTCTTTTCATTTCATTTCATTCCCTAATGATAATTCAGATTTCACTACTTTATTTTTTATTTGTTTTTTAAAAAACAATTATCATATTCCAGCTGAATTTATTTCATATCTGGATTTCACTGGATCTTATGCTTTAGACTGATCTCTTCCAACTTTCATCTGAACCCAGAAGAACCACTCTGTTGAACCCTTGTACTAGCCACCTATATAGTTCTTTCCTTTCTCCTCTCTGATCTATATATTGATTTCCTATAGAACTAGAAACTTTAAGTAACTGGGCTGTTGCAAAGTCTAGGTAGAACTATAATTGTATTAAACAATCATTCAACATGGAGTGGGCAACTGCAGATGAGGTGAGGCCTTCCCCTGCACACTCCTAGTACAACTAAAGTGAGATCACATTAAGTGGTCCCTCCACTTTCCAAGAGTTTGGGGTGAAAAATCCTCATGATAGAGGAAAAATACCCCCCATTATACCCTATCTTTTCCTTTCCCTTGGTGCCAGGGCCAGAGGCAATGGAATGGGAGGGGGAACTCCAGAGGTGAGAAGGAAGGCTTGCACAAGCTTTCTCCTCCCATTTCCTTGCATATTGCCTTGAAGCAAGTTCTCAGCGCTGGGCCCAGAGGCAAGGGAATGGGAGGAACTCCAGAGAGGAGAAAGAAGACATGTGCCTCTCCCCATTTCCTTTCTTCTCTGAGCCCAACAAAACACAAGGGAATGAGAGGAGGATAATGTGGGGGGGCACTCATATGCCTCGTTGATAATCAAATTCACAAAGGTCATACAAATGTAGAGGGAGAACTGTACTTCTGGTCTTTGAAGCTAGCTAAAATAATACCATTTTTGCAGTTTTGGGGGTTAGTATGCATGTCTGTGTGAACAAGGAGAGACAAACTGCCATATTTTTGTAGTGGTTTGACTAGGTTTCGGAGGGTGCATGTGTTTCAATTATTTTTTCCAGCTTATTTTTTTTTTCAAAATCAGGTGTTGGGACATTCAGGGCTCCATGTAGCCCACAGACAACACTTTTCCTACACCAGTTGCAGTTATTTTTTGGCTAAAATTACTGTATGTAGAAGTAATTTTTCTTGATACTTGAATATAGTGTAAATCTCATTCTTTAATTTCCAAGTACTGCTCAGAAGATGGTGGCTAATTTCACATGTCATCATTGTAGGCTGTATTTCAGAGGAAGGAACTGGCAAAACCACTTGTGAGTATTCCTTGCCTAAGGAAACCCTATGAAAAATTCATAGGGTTGCCATAAGTCAACAGGTGACTTGAAGGCACATACACACACAATTCTCGTATGTAGCAGTTACTCCATCTTGTGGCTTAATATTGCACATTCATGTATTTATTCTTGCTGTTACTGAATGCATTTACTTTTGTCTTCATCTCTTGTAAGCTACAGTGTATCCACTGCTATTCTGTTCTATTCTATTTTAAATTAAGTGTTTAAAAAAAACGACTTACTTTAAAATCTCTGATCCCTCCTGGTTGAACCACCTAGGTCACTGAAGTCTTATAGAAGCACTATTCATCTACCTCAGGATCTACTACATCTACTATTCTGACCACAGGCTATTATCAGTAATTTGTTAAACTGGCTACATTTCTCTGAGTGGTAAGACTTTCCAACAATATTTTTAAACAATATCTGTTATTATTTCTTTTCAAATACAGATTTAGATTACACTACCTTTACTGCGAGGGGAAGGATAGCAAGAGGACTGCCCTCGGTCCCCACTTGAGATCTTTTCTTCCGATTCAGAACATTCCAGAGCAGTTCAATATCATTTAGTAATTTTTCACACCACACAATCATAGCACTTTGACTGCTGTCGCACCATCTTATGGAATTCTGGGATTTGTAGTTTCATGAGGTATTTAAAATTCTCTGCTGGAGAGTTCTAGTGCCTCAAAAACTAGAAATGCCAGAACTTTATAGAATGCAGCCATGGCAATTAAGGCAGTATTAAAGTGCTACAATTGCTGCAAGTGCAATAGTGTGAGAGATTGTAGTTTCCATAGAGAAACAATTCCTGAATAGCCTGAGCTAATAATATTTTTGTTAAGCCTGCAATTGTAGCTAGATACTGTCTTAAGGCAACCCACAGTAATATCCTATTCATGGAAATCTGACAACATTAACACATTGTTCCTTGCTTATCTTATTCTTCTAAGAATCTAAAAAGGTGATAGATGGGTTTTACAGCCAGACTAACTATGTTCAGGACTAGTAGAGCCTGAAATAAAATCTATTATCATTATACGTTGTCACTTTTAATGATCACTGTACTTCTTGTCTTATACATGAGTACTGGTTCTCTCCTTTCTAACCTATTAAATAAGTATCTGGGTCTATTAAATATGTATCTGGTAGCCTTCCCAATCCAAACAATTCTACCTGGTGCTCACATGGGCCACTGCTAAATATCTGAGATTAGAAGATATGCTAGGCATTGAGACTGATTGGTCAAATCTAACAGAGATATGACTCTAGCGTTGACAGGGTTTGCATATACATAGTGTTTTAGATCTGTGCTAATGAGGCATATGTGAATTCTCCTTTAATTTTAATTGTAAGTACTGTTCTTGTTGGAAATATATTATTGTGTCCAATATCATATTGCAGATGGGAATCTCTTTATTCATTTATTCAATTTCTACTCTCTTAGATTCCTTAAAAAAATGGGATTCATGGTGGTTACAATGAAATGAATAAAACAAGTACCAGTAAAAACATGGGACAGATCAATAAAAACATCAAGCAACCTTTTAAATTTTTAAAAAAGAAATTTTAAAGAACATAGTGCCTGCATATAAATGCAGAGAAAGCAGTAAAGAGGGGTGAGGCATCCTACCGCTTATTAAGAAGAAATCTCTGCTATGAATAGACCTAATGTGCCTCACAGGTAGCAAGCATGCATACCCATGGAAACATGCAAACCCACATTCATGTGTTTCACCTTCACAAGTTTGATGATTCATGAGGTGCCTGTCTTTTCCTCACACCATTCTCCTCCCCCATCCCCTTACCTTTTACTTCGGCGCCAGTTCTCAGCGCTGGGACTGGAGGCAAGACGATGGGAGGCAGAGCTCCAGAGGGCAGCAGGAAAGTGTGTGCTGCTTTCATCCCCTCAATCCCCTTACCTTTTGCCTCAACACGAGTTCCTTCTGCTCTCTGGGTCTCTCCACTCCCATCCCCTTGCTTCTGGCGCCAGCCAGAGAAGGAAGGCTTGTGCACCAGGACAAAAGGGAAGGGAATGGGAGCCCTGGAAGGGAATGGGAAAGGGGATCACGAGAGGGAGTTATTTGCAATTTTTCCACTTTCATGAGGGTTCTGTGCCCCAAACCTTCATGAATGTGGAGGGGCTACTATATCGTGGGAGTTTGAAAGGCAGGCCATTCAGAAGGATCCAGGGACTTTTAACACTATCAGAGAGCTTCAATTCTATTTGAAAATATTCAAACTAATATATTTGACACACCCAAATGTGGAAGGACTGTTTCTTCTAAAAAGTAAGTTGCTACTCTTTTAATGATAAAAGTAATTAAATTGTTGATAGACATTCTCACCTTGTCCTATTGAACGATTTGCAAAATTATACATCTGCATCGCAATTGCAAAGTCTTCTAGATTGTTCAAAAACTGGAAAAATGATCTGAATTCATCAAATGAAATGCCCTGTTAAATAAAATAATGTTGACATTAGTATCACAAAATAGACAGTACAGCTATGGTGAAAAAAGTGGAAAGCAAGCAAACAAACAAAAGTAACAAATCCTTGCTTGAATAGGACTAGAATGCAAAACACAGAGCAGATAAGAAGATGACATAAGAACATACATTACATAATTACATGGTAAAATCAGATTAATAAGCATGCATTAACCATGGCAAATTCTAGTCCTCAAATCATTTTCATACCCCAGCGCTTTCCTTCTTTTAGTTCCAAGTATACTCTTTTTACAATATCTATAGAATTCAATCTACAGTGAGGATTTTCTGTTTCTTAACACAGAAGCCCTCAGGGGAGTCAGTGGGAATGACAAGGAAGATCATCATTTCATCAGTATTAGTCTTGCCTGACTGAAATGGCTAGGATGGAAGATGGAGAAATATTTTCACTGGGCTGCTTCAGCTCAGCAGATCCACACATTTACAACATCCTTGCCACTGGCAGGTAATTGTGTAGGGGAGTGACTCCACAACCCCAAAAGGTTGCAATCAGGTTCATCAAGGAAGAAGGAACACATTTGGAATCACAGGATCCAAAACCAGGTCCTTCCCTCTCCAACCTGAAACACATCAATTCACGATTCATCACTGGTAGCAGCTTCCATGACCAGCATAAAGCAGTATCCCCTATCATGGTGTTTTTTCACTGCCCCCTGTCAGTATTTGAATGTACCAATAATCATCCTAATTCACTCCAACCATCGGCATTGTCTAGCTAAGACTGTGCTCAGATTCTATCTCTGCTCTTGAGTTTGCCAAGAGCAGTTCTTTAGATGCTGTTGGACTATCAGCCCCATCAGTCTAAGCCAGCACAGTTAGTGGTGAAGAATGCCAGGAACTGCAGTTGAGTAGTATCTGGATAGTCTGCCTTTTGGAGGTCTGCATTTAGCCCACCTCTGCTCTGTTCAATTCTCTTTTAGGGGAGAAGAAAGTAAGAAAAGCCATTCTTTATTTTTGTAATTAATATGTTTTTTAAAATTAGCATTGTGTTTTGACTTATAATTGCTGAAACATTCTCTGTATCACAGTATCTAGCCACAGTCCCTGCTTTTTCAGTGCAAGCTCTTAGCTGCCACTATTTGCTAAGTAATGCCTATGGGTTGTCTCTTTTAAAGTTCCACAAGCTAAAATGCTGATACTGTTGAAAAGTGTAGCCTTCTGAAAATAAATCAAAATGTTTACAAGTAGTTGAAAAACATTTAAACCTGATCCTTCTGCAAACAAACAGAGTGAAGTGAACCCAAAGCATACCATGCTTGAACGGGTCCGGGCTAACATCAATCCTACTGTGTTGCACTGATGCATTCAGTTTTCACAAGAACTCTTTGTGGTTAATATTTACTGTTGCCAGCATTATCTGTTTCCTAACAAACAGACTGGCAACCAGCGTTATTTACTTATGCAACCACACAACTTCCTTGAAAACCTATTTCAATAGTGAGGAAGCACTAATGCAATAGTGACTGCTTATAAATGATACTCTGCTAATAATGGCTCTTTCCGCACCATGGAGTGGACTGGGGCGGACTACTTTTCGTAGTTCCGCACCTCAGTCCACTCCAGAGCGACCAGAACTGGTCGCACAGGGTGCTTTTTAAAAACCTCTGTTAAGAGGTTTTTAAAAAGTACGGAGTGTGCGATCCCGTGTCGCTCCGTTGCCACAGTCCGGTGCAGATTTGCAGGCGCGCACTAGTGCTAGCGGGCTTCTCCGGCGAGCTTCTCCAGTTGGTGGAGAGCCTCCACCAACCGGAAGCCACCATTTTGGATGCTGGAGCAGTGCGGAGGAACGAGCTCGCACTGCTCCTCGTCCCGATGGACTTGCCCGGATGCTGAAGAAGTCCGGTGAGTCCCGTTTTTGCGCGGTTCCTTTCCCACGTGTGGGAAGGGCCAATATTAGAGAACTAGGTAAAAGTTGCTAATATGTTCTTCCACCCCCATTTCATAAACTTTCTATTCAATCAAGAATGGCAACAGGAACATGGTAGCGATCTTTCAAAAATGAATGGCTAAGACTATGTTGTTCTCACATAAAACAGGAAGCAATATAGGGTTATAAAATGGCAAATCTGCCACATGATGTTGTCACAGTTTCTCACTTTATGCCATTGATGGGAGTATTATGGCAAACATCTAATTCTGGGGCTTAAAACAATAATTCAAAAACACTTGAATAGGCTGGGGGCCTATTGTCATAATTCAGTGGTGCTGGAATTTTGTAAATAACAAATTTGGAAGTCATGAAACCAAACCACTAACCATTTATACTAAACAGAGAAACTGGGCACTTTATGTCAAACAATACAATATAGGCAGAAGAACAGGGTTACTAGTTGTTTGATTAGAAATTCAGCTTTGCCATCAGCATGTGAGAATAGTCATCTGCAGAATTTGTTTATTACACAGTTCTGAGGAGAACATAAGAAGTCCTTCCAGGAACAGGTGGCAATAACAACCTGGCATAATCTAAGTAATTCATTTTAACAAGCTGTAGCTGTAGCCAAATGTTGCAGTGTGGAACATACCTGTGAATGTGAAGTGCAAACTCCATGTATGCCCTGTTCCAAGACAGTCTATTCTCCACTGTTCCCAACAACTGTCATCATTCTGTGGAGACTGACTATGCTTAGCCCTCACTAGGCTGCTTGGGATTTGCTTTTCCCCAAGGCTTTCCTCCTGATAAGGTTATCTGTATTTCTGTAAATCTTGGAATTCCCTTGAGTCTGTTAATAAATCCCTGTCTTTTATGTGTGAATTGTGCCATTCTGGTTAAACAGATTGGCACTTGGAGAAGTAAGTTTGTTGGTAGTAATATATATTGTTCTGACAAAATGGACCTTGTCGGGAAAACAATGAGGATCATAAATGTGTACTTGGGAAGTACCACTGCTCTTTGCCCATCCTCTTTTCATTTGCAGATGCATCATAAATTGAGAATGTGCTGTGCCTACACTGAGTTAAAATAAATTAGCTTAAGTGGTAAGCAGGTAGGACCTATGTCTTTTTTTCCCTATAGAAGCATGTGGGTTAACAAAAAATGTTTGTTTTCCTTCTTCTTCCTTTTTTTTTTGCAGTACAGATCACAACATCAGCTATTATAACCATGCAGATCTGCCTGGAAGAAATTTACACCGGAAATGTCAAATTTTCCAGAAGACAGCCATATTCTGTGCAAATGCTGCTGACGGCAAGGTCCTTGTTTGAAAGCTTACTTGCTCTTCTGGGATACTGCAGCGCACATTTTCCAGATAGCTTGATGTATTTTCCACATTCGTGTATCGTAAAAGTATATGAGCGAAGTCTTCCTCACTGATCGTATTCATCCCATTAGAGTAGGAAAGGAATTCTATTTCAAGAACTTCAGTTTGGAGGTTATCCATAAACCTAAATTATAGAAGTATTGACAGGATGGTCTTAGAACTCTATTTGTGCAGGTGAAGGGGGAACCCTAGTATCTCAGACATTTAAATTCTAAATACTAACAGTGTCCCTTGTAACATTATGGAACAGCAGTCATTTAGAGAGGACTACTAGTGGCAGTGCAGTTGTGACATTATCCAGACACATAATTGTTTTGGTAAAAAAGACATGTATCTAGAAACTTGTAAAAGTAGAATGTAAAATACACTGAAAATTTTATTTCCCTACAGATTGTGTGCTTGTAGTAGCTGAAGCAGGTCTAAAATTTCAAAACTAAAATGGACCAAATTATATTACATTCCACATTCATCCTGTTTTCCCTGGTAGGAGAAATTTTTCAATTAGAAATTAAGGCCTACATTTAAATCTTTCCTTAGCAGTGGTGTAATCATTTGAGTTCATTTCTTAGAATTTTCACAACAAAAATGTGTTTCAAGCTATAAAAATTAAAACTTCTTCTTCTTTTTTTTAAAGATTAGGTGAGCATTTCCCAAAACAAAATTAAGCAAATAAAGGAATTACGGAAACAGACAATAAAGTTACGGATATATAATTTTTCTAGTATGCCATATATGACAATCTTGTGTATAACTAAGGTACCAAAGAAAGGCTTACCTATAAAAGTCTTCAAAGTTAAGCTCAGCTTTTCCTTTCTTGCCAAAAAAGTGTACCAGCAGTGTAGTATCTGACAGTAAACTGGTGATGTCATCTGCACGCTTAAAGATACATTACCATTTGAAATTAAATCCTTGAAGTTTTAACAGTTTTAATAACAAAAACAAAGTCTTTAGCAATGTGTTACTTAAAAAAGAGAGGTGGTTTTAAGACTAAACACATTCATGCAGCAAATTAAAACTATTCTATTTGCAAAATCAGTTAGTATATATTAGTTATAGTTGCTATACAATACATAAATCATTAATAGTGTGTTCAGTTCAAACCCATGAGGCATGGTATGATCCACACTGATAAAACTGAGAGACCTGACTGCATTAAATGAATTAGAACAGTTAACGATAATAATTTTTTATGCTTAAAATGTATCATAATGGCCATTTCAACCATCATAGTTGATTATATTTTTCTCTCTTCGGGAGAATAAAAATATGAAAGCCTACCTCAGATGCTTAAGTTATTTTATATTTTCACATTATGCTGTTTTTCTCTCTGCAAAAATCTGTGCTGTCCCAAAATATCAAAAACTCCTGCCTATGGGTAAAAATCTCAGATTTAAGGTGGAATATTTAAAAACTGCTATATATATTAGAAATGTACATGATGGATTATTTAAATCTTTATAGTTTTTGAAGTAATTTGTAACAGTATGGAATATAAATAGTTGACTTTCAGTTTCATATAGCCCACAAATGAGACAGATATTTGACACAAAACCCTAAAAGTGCTGTATCCTTACTGTCTTATCAAGGATTATAGATTTTTTTTCTGGGTTTGACAGAATTAGCATTAACTGAAATGCTTTCCTCTCATTGTTTGTATTATCAAATATTGTCTTGCTAAATGCAGGTTTGGCTTTCAGAACATATCTTAAATAATCAGAGCCTCAAAGACCTCATAGTAAGGTTGCACTTGATTTAGACAAAGAAAGCTGACAGACTTCTATTACAGCAATAGCTTCTAAAACCTCTGAGTGCTGTTAGGCACATTCCTGGAGAGCACAAATTCAGTTCACAAGGGGGATATCTGAAGCATGCTAAGACTTGTATTCTCCAGGTCATCTCAGGTGACTAAGGTAATTTCTTTGATCTTAAAGTTTTGCAGATCTTTGGTAAATCTTTCAAGCTGAATTTATTTCATTTCTCAAAAATACTAAAATGCACATTTTCCATTGCTAGCAAGTAATACTGATCTATTTTAGAAAAACTGCTTAGGTGATTGAGCTGAAAAGATTTTCAAGTAAAGTATCCAGGTACATACACAGGAATAATGGAGAGCATTTTGTGAAGGCATTTTGGGGACTGGAAAGTAGAAATTATTTTATACAGTACCATCACTCTATAATGGTCAATGAACCAACTGTGGAATATCATCAAAGCAAGAGAAGCACTTTCATCCATGCAAGATGACTTCATTATGCAAATTTCTAGTTATGGGCAGTGCAACCTTATGGGGCTGGGCAGGAGAGAATCCTTGGTGGAGTTACTACCACTTCCTAGGCACTGTTAGGCTTGGATTAACTACTGTGATTGTTGGTAACAGTAGCTTTCCCTACTTTTTTTCTTACTCTTTTACCTTTTTCTCTCTCACTATTCTCATTATTTTTAAAATTCAGTTGGCTAACATATTAGGAATAGAATTCCCCTACTTATGTAATAAAACAAGGATTTCAGTTGCAGAATGCAGAACACTTTTTTTCCTCTCTGCTTTGATCTAATTTAAAATGGCTGGACAGCATCATTTCTCTTTTTTAATGAGACTGAATGACAGAGTAAAAGAAAGAGACTGTTAACACTTACAATTAAAGCTATCACATCTAGCTCTGTCCTTTGAGACCCTGCTAAAACCACCAGCTCACTCCTTTTTGCTACGCTGGTAAGGGAACATCCTGGCTTAGCATTATACCATGCCTCTCTCGCTATTTCTGTATCACATTGGTCCCAGGTAACACTCAAAAGGGGTGAAGCAGCTTCTGCCTTACAACATGAGACTGTATAACTGTATAGCTTGATACATTTTCACTAACTGGCAGCTCTTGCCCTTGTGCAGAAAGCAGATCTCTCAAGAAGGGAAAGAGTGTGTGCAAACTAATTTAAGTATCTTATGGGAGAGATATAGAGACTAGTGCAGGCTTTATATTCTGGGTGGCAGGCACCTTATCTTGTAAATATATTATATAAAAAGCTTTAATCCGGACTTGTCAGGTAAGACGCTGTCTCTTTCAGTTCCCATAGCCTTAGGACACTGTTTATTAATGCATTCATTCCTTTCATTAAGAAACAAACAAGTGTAAATGTCTCCTATTCCACAAGTGTCTTCATCTGCAATCTCAAATAAATATGAAAGTTACCTTTCTTCTAACTGGGAGGTCTGCAGATCCACCTAAATGAGTTCAACCCACCAGCAGGTAAGACACAGAGATAATGTCAAACACATTTTCAAATTTCTGACACTGTGCCTTTACTATGAGGCAGAAGAGTGAATTGTGCATTTCATATAGTTTTTCATATAGCAGGGAGAAGAACGCCCTACCCAAATTTTCTCTTCTATACATCTACTAAAATTAGTTTGGCCTCAATCAGCCTAGGCTGGAATTATTCCAATATAAAACTTAATGGCGTTAAAGGAACTGAACTACTACTTTAAATCAAACACAAAGCTTTATCTTCAGTTCTTCACTGAATGCTCTGAATCCATTAAGACCATTCAGATGAAAATGTCTAATTACAGATATGGGGAAATACAACTGTATATGTAATTGGTATTAAAAAATTTCAGTGAGTAATTTATCCAATATTACAATGCAAGTGTAATTCTTTCAATTCTAGTACAACTTAGGCCATTTCTGCCTGTTACGGTGCTATTATTCCACTTTCAACGTCCTGTGGAATTCTGAGATTTGTAGTTTACTGAGGCCAAAGAGCAATCTGGCTGAGAATTCTAAATGTCCCTCCTTAAACTGCAAATTCTATAGGATGTTGACAGTATAATAATAGCACTATAAGAGTAGGGAGCAGAAATGGCCTCCGTTGGCATCTTAAAGTACTAGCACTTATAAATATATAAGAAATGATTAACAAGCTCAGGTTCAAAATAAAAACCAAGGAACAAGAGCCAGTCTCAAATAAAGAGGAAAAAAAATAGTTCAAATGTATGTTATTTACAATGAAGAAAAACAATAAAATACAACATGAAGCAGGTAAGTGAAAGACAATTTATGGACCACACAGAGGTTTCCTTATACCTCTGCAAGGTCTGAAAAGAGTGCCTGGCTTGTGCTACGTCTCAGAGTATCCCAGTAACTTCTTGGAACAAGGTCCTCTCCTTCTGTTTTTAGCACCTGTAGAATTTGTAAGATTCGTTATTGGGGAAGAGGAAAAAAAAAATCAGAGAATCACCAAAAGGCTCTTATATACTTTTACACCTTTGCTAGCTATTCTTAAAAAAAGAGAATGCCATAAGAGATTACCCATTTTTTTCTTCCTGCACAAATTAAAAATACTGTATGACAGAGTCCCTAGCAATGCTCCCAGGATTCATATCTATTATGCATAATAACAGAGCTTATAAGAAATATATTTTCAACTTTTTAAAAGTATAGTTTTGTATATGGAACCTTAACATATTGGATTAAATACAACTGTTAGCTCCAACTAGAGTAAACCCATTAAATTAATGAAACTTAAGTATTGAATAAGTCTTATTGACTTATTGACTTACCTAAGTCTAGTTAGGAGTAAGAATTGGATTTACCCATTGTTTTCAGTTCAGTACCAAAGCAAAAGAAGTATTAAACTAGTTTATACACATTTTAAAGTCAGAAGCTTAAGTCAGAAGCTCATATTCTTGTTTTGTAAACCACTAGACTCTTTTATGCTTAGAATATTTGCATTGCATTCAATATAACAATAATGTGGGTCCATTCTAAAAAAATGTTCACAGAAACAAATAAGACTTTAGCTAATCAAGATTAACATGTCCCATTGATTTCTATGCATCTTGTTATTAACATTATTTGAACTGGAGCTAAAGTATGGAATACTACTTTTATTTAATAAAAAGAAATATAAGAATGATCCAGTCAAAATTAAGAATTTTAAACAGAACATACTTAGACAGATACTTAAGTCTCTCTTATTGAAATCAGAGAAAGTTAGTGCCTCTTTAACTTTGATTGGATTATGTCTAGAGTTTTGATCAATAGCCAGTGTTTTTTAAAAAGCTTAAATGTATATGTAGAGAGAGAGAGAGAGAGGCAGGCAGAAAAATTTGGAGGGTGTGTATATTGAACTGAATATTTCTTGCTCATGAAGACATTTTTCTTCAGGCAAGAAAGCTATCCTTAGTTATATGCAAAGAAATTATGTTGTTTTAGGTTTTCTGTAGTGACATGTTAGATAGCAGAGTGAATGTTAAAAGTGCATGTTTGTATACTGTGTCACCTTTTTAAAAATTTCCAAAATGATATGTATTTACATTCTGATCCTTAAATACTATCAGAAAGATCACCAGTTTTCATCAACATTCAAAACAATTGTGCATGAAAATTTAGGCTTAAAGTTCCTAATTTGAAACTATTTTTGTATAAATGCTACAGTTTTTGACTAGGTTACTTACGAAGTGCAGATATGTTTGGAAGGTCACTGTAATTTCTTGAGGATGATGAAGAATGGAAGGAGGAAGCAATAAACCTGCCAACTTGGTGCATACCAGGTTGCTGCAAGTTAACCACTCAGTTCATTTTATAATGTTTTCCTTCCACTGAGTAACATGCAGAAGACAGAGGAAAGGAGGAGATTCTCTATCATATACTTAGCTTGCTTATAAGCACTGCACATTTTACCAGTGGATCCGTCTTGAAAATTATCTCATTGCTAGCCAAAGGTTTACAGGATACCCAAGCATACCCTATCAAACTGTTAAAGCATCTATGGAGGAAATACATTAGACCCACTCATGCTTCCCTGCCTCATTGCTTTTATATAGTTATATATATAACTATATTTTATATAGTTGCTTTTATATAGTTGAGGGTAAAAGAAAGTGCTAATGACTGCTCTGCTAATGTCCAAAGTCATCCTTTATTCATCTGAGGACAGGAAAAGCCATTTTCTCATGAACTCTTATCCAGTTTATGAGTTACCCTAAACTGGCCAAAGAAGGCCTGACCAGTCCACATAGCTATTCAGTGCTCTCTTATTAACTTTAATTCTGTCTCAAATCCATAGAACCTGCATTTTTGGGGGAAGAGAAATGAAACAGGAGATTCTTGTGTCTCCAGCGCTGTGTGCTGGTAGATGGGTCTAGGAGCTATTCGTTTTAGATCCAGATTTCAATGAAAGAGCAGGTGGAAAGACGGACTTGATAAAAAGGTAATATTTTTCAACTTTTTAATTTACCACGTTCTGTGGTAACTTCAGCTGCAGAGGAATTTTTGAAATCTACTAGCAGTACCGTATGTTAAATCAGATATATTAACTGAAACAAATTTAATAAACATTTTCCCGTTAACTGCCAGTTTTCATTTATGGATGCAGTCCTGACTTGTTAAAACAACTGAATTTCATTAGCTTCCATGTTATGTGGAATATTTCATTAACAGCAAGTGTATTTAACTTTGTGATGACACAAATAAGAAACTTCACAACAAATATAGTGATTTCTAACTATAACTGTAAATAATTACTTTTTAAAAGTATCTGTCCATATCGTGGTTCCTTATTTGTGACCTCTAATGCGATAAACCCTCTACTTTTTTTTTTTTTTAACGTAAAATCCCTTTGGTAGTTTCAAGGAAAGCTTCATCACAAGAAGGCAAAGTATCTTAACATTCAAGATGAAAACTCTAGCATATTCTCTATTTTTTATTCTAAGGGTGGCCTGGTCTTCTGATTTCTTACAGACATTTGTGTACAGTTAGGGGGAAACCCTAGAGTGACCTAGAAGAGGTTGTTTGTGGTCCGCAGGTAGTATGGTTGGAAGCTGCCATCTTCCTCCCTTGATGTATCAGACTCTCTCCTGGAAGGCTGAATGATCTTTTTCAGGCTCTGGGAGCAGCAGCCAATCAGCACATGATGAGAACTTTTTCCAGGCAGATGCAGGAAGAATTACTCACTCCATTTCACCTGGAAGGGATATATATTTCCCCAGGAGCTCCTCCAACATTTAGGTTTTATTTTATTTTATTTTTCAACTTTTATATATATTTGATTTCATGCTGTTTTATCTGATTAATTTTAATTGTTTTAAATTTTATTGTAATTTTTAAAAACTGTTTTGGAAGCCACCTTGGGTCCTACTCTAGGAGATATGTGTTGGCATGCATTTCTAAAGCTTCCTCCACCAAAACCAGCACCTGACCACAGGATGAGCCAAAGGGAGTGCATCGCTTAATGACCATCTGCATCTCCAGTGTATGTTTGCATGGAAATCCTAAAACAGGAATAGCTCTCTGAGGGAAGAAATCACATTTACACCAAAGTTAACTCTTTCATGATCCTTGATTTTATTGGGTCTACTCAGTTCTAATAGGTTAGTAATTTTTTAAATTATACATGCTTCATGTACATAAGACACTATGCTACTGTAATTAGCTGTGATACAGTTCAGCCAGTCATAAGGCACATGCAATGCATGCTGACTGAATGCAAAAGGCAAAGCTCCAGGCCCAGACAGGTAATACACAAAACAAAAAGGACAAAAGTATGTCCCTCTGCTCTATGCATAATTCAATCATTATTTGTTCTCTGTTTTAAAAGGTTCAATATTAGCCTTCATTGTTTAAGAATAAAATTCATGCTAAAAAGAACTGCATCAACAGTAGCAGAAATATAACCACACCACAATCGAACTATTTCACTAAAACTATTTTTTGCTGAAATTTATCCTCGTGGACCTCCTGGTCTAGTCCTCCTGAACTACTGAAGGCAGGTTTCTTACTGAGACTTACTTCAGGTTCGTCCTCATTTTGTAAATAAACATATAGACCCCTGATCAGTACTGAATACAGGGTCTGCCTGTTCTCCTTGAATTTCAACTTGGAAGGACCTGGCACACCTCCACTGTTTTTGTTTCATGCCCCAACATGGATTAAGTGTTAAATGTAATATCTGTGGTCAAGGTTGCCTCTAATATCCTGGTACTAAATCACCTCAGTCATCTTACCTACTCTAAATAGTATGGCATACTCTATCAAAACTTTAAGGGCTATTATCTCCCCCTTAAAATCCAAAATTTGAAATACAAAACTACTGAGACATGAAATGTGGTCCTACCTCTTACAAACAAGCAACTTCAACAGAACAGAACAATTACACTAGACTTGCCAGATTGCAAACCAAACATCCCATACAGCCTCAAAAATTCTAAACCAGTGGAAGATCAGACAGTAGCTGCTCCTCTTATTCAAGTGTTTGCAAGTCCTGTTATCTCCCACTCCTGCCAGATCAGTTGCTCAGTTGCTAAGAAAAAGGCCAGGGCACACAACACAGTGGCTACATCCTCTTTTGATGTCCCATCTCTTTCCGACAGGATGGACAACTGTGAACCTTCAGATGTTGTTGAATTGAAACTCCCATCACCCATAGCCAGTACAGCCAAAAATAAGGGATGCTGGAGCTCTAGTCCAACAACATTTGAAGAGTCACAGTCTTCTCTGATGAGACAGGAATGGCTCCAAACTGGCAACTCTAAAACAGACAGTATCTCCTGATCTAGAATGACCATTTTCACTCCAGGCAAATATTGTAAGCCATTTGTAGTTTTGAGTGCTTACGTCTGGGGTGGACAAAATGTGGTCCACTACCTGCATGCAGCTCCAAGGCTGTCTCTGAGGATTCTCCCCCAGGTCACTACACCCTCACCCCTCCACACACAATTTAGAGTATTTATTTGTTTCTTTAACTCAAAATGGCCACCAGGGCCTCTGCCTCTGGGAAACACTATTGGTCACTTCATCATGCTTTCAGGTTAATCTGGAGTCCTCTTCCTTTTTTTAAAAGGATTCTCTGGACTTTTTTCAAAACATACAATAGATTAAAACTTGATTCAGTAAAAGCATTTAACAGAGGATAGTACATACTGCATTAGTAGGACTGTGGTATCCATAAAGTTGCAGATGCTGATTCATTGCAAGAATGAAGAGTTGTGTTTCAAAACGAAGAGTTACATTTCAAGATAAAAAGAAAAAGACAGAAGATAGTAGATTAAGATACACAAATTCCATTTCATATGCCGTGAATTTCCGGTTAAAAAATCAAATTCCTTAATTTTTAACATTGTTTGCACATTAAAATATTCTCTGATTTCTTTAAGTAGGTAACTAATCATAATATTGTCATCATTATAATAAAATAATGAAAGATACAAAGAACAGAGCAGAGTTCCTCTTCCGCCACAATCCATACAAGAACTCAGCTTCCAAATGGGTACAAGCATTTCTTTAGCATATGCAGGGCTTTCTCTGTTCTCTCTGGTCCTGTGTTTGTCATGGAAATAGGGGTCCAAGGCCAGAAAAAGCAGGATAACAACACTAAGAGAGGCTTTTGGCACAGGAGAGAGAGGTGGAGTTTGTACCTTTTACTCCTGCCTTGAAGAGGCCTTATGGTATATGAAACTCTAGTATAGCCCACAGGGATTCTGATCCACCTCAAGAAAAATGTTCTTACCTTACCCTGACAGGCTCTGAAGGATTGTGTGTGAAACAGAAAGTCTCTCCCTACACCCTTGTATCTTAGAACTTCTCACTTCTAGAGTTTGAACCTGTCCTTTGGTGCATCTGCATCTTCTGCATCAAAGGTCTTTGATCCAATAATGGGATGTTTTATTTGTTTGCTGGATTCAAATCTAGGGATAAATTTTACAATCTGCGGTGTCCTATGAAAGTATACCCCTTCTTTTACTTTTCCACATTTTGTTATACTAGAACCTGGAACTGAAATGGATTCAGTTGCTGTTCTTTACTGCTTGATGTACACAAGGTACTCAATGCTGTAAAGGTACAAAATATTTTTGTTCTGAAATAAAGGTTAGGTAAACAAAAAACAGACAGGCACTTAATTGTCACATGAATATTCACTCTCTTTGCTATGAAAGGTTTCTGGAAGACTCCCAAATTTCTTGGAAAGCATGTCTAAACAAACAGCATCATTAATGTTTATCAAAACAAGCCCAAGATAAAGTTGTGCATAAATCTTACAATATAGTGTCTTACATCACTTAAAGCATAATTACAAAGCTGCTGACTGCCATGCAATTGTTGAGGTGAAGGAGTGCCAAGCTCTCTTTCTAATGACCTGCCTCTGGGGAGTGCACGAGATACCCACTTTGTAAGGCCTAAGAATGTGTGCCTGGCACCTGGGCTTTGCCACAGCCTCCCCTGTAGCTCTGCAACCACTTCTGCAGTACATATCAAGTACAGTCATTTATTTTTTAAAAAATGTTTTGGACTTTTCAGTTCATGTGGGGTTAAATTCACAAATCATGAGCTCTCAAACACAAGCAGACCCACTGTAATACATCAAATTTCATTTTAATCTTTGTACACTGCTTAGGGTCTGTATGTATCAGTTTGAAATCTGACTGCAGAAATTTCTGAAGCTGAGAACGCCATTCTACTTAAAGGACAAAAAAAAGTGAAGGAGGCTCAAGGTTGTTTTTTTTAATGTTAGCAGATGGTTAGGGGAAAAGAAAGAAAAAGAAAAAAGAGGAAACAAAACGAAAAGAAAAAGGGGTAGTGAGTTAGTCTTCAAGGACATCATTTGTACTGGAAATACAAGTTTTAAACACAGGTTTCTGTTTTGTTCTTACTCTTGTCCTGTTCAAGTTAGATTGGACTTTACTCCAGTTTTTTTAGAAATATCAAACTGCATCACTGTTTTGGAAAGACTGCATCTATATCTTCAGATTCCAAAGCAAGCTTTAGAACACCCTTCTGATTTATGCTCCCTTCACCCAAAGATCCATGTATAACAGTTTTTAAAAGATTGATCTTCAGAATTAGAAGTTAGAAAATACAGCCCCTGAGAACAAAATGAAATTATAAGGAAAAACAAGCTTTATGAGAACTATCTTTAGAATCTCCCATTGTTATCAATGAAGCAGACAAAGAAGGGGGCACTGTAGTTCAGGACAGTGTTGATTATAAAAATGAGATGCTTCAGCAGGTTTCATACTTCAGCATACCGTTTTGGAAAGATTACCCAAAATTAGTGGCGATTACCAACATTATTAAAACTGCTGTGGACAAGAATTTCAATTTGGGCTACATTTCAGAAGAGGAACTTTTTTGGGGTGTGTGTGTGTGGGGTGGTGGTGGAAGTATAAACCTAATCCTTAAACACATGTATTTTATGTCTTATCAAAAATACATAAAGTGACAATTCCCCCTGCAGGTCATCCAATAGTGTCAGGCTGCAGCTCAGTCCTAGATCCACTTACACAATTTCTGGATCATTTTTAAAAAACGTTCGTTACCAAAATTCCATCTTATACATGGGGCTCTTCAGACTTTATTAATAAAATAACACCTCTGAAGTTAAAGGAGGGAGACATGCTAGTTACTATGGATGTGAAATCTCTTTATACCAGTACACCACAAGAGAAGGCTTTGACTATCATACAACAAACTTTGGAGAGAAGTGAGACATCCTTCTTCTTACTTTCTAACCTTTCTAGCTGAAATAGCCTTGATGAAAATTATCTTGAGTTTGAGAACAAATTAAAAAAGTGGCCATGGGATGTCCCATCGTCCCAGAGGTGTCCAGTTTACGGATGGAGAGGACTGAAAGTGAGATCACCTATCCTGCAAGTGGGTTCACAGAACAATTAATATTTTGATCTAGATTTTTGAGAGGAAATGTAACTGATCTCACTGATTTCCATAAGTGAATAAATTTTAAGAACAACAATATACAATTTGACACATAGTACAGTAATTCAGAAATCTGCTTTTTGGATTTAAAAATAATAAAAAAAGCAGATGATCTCACAACCTCCCTATATAGAAAGATCACAGATGCCAATATTTATTTTTGATTGCTCACATTCCAGAGCTGTTAGATGTAATCTCCCCTATGAATAGTCCCATAGATTAAATTGGAACTGTTCCAATGAAAGTGAGTTCAGAAAAGAAATTGACTAATAGACAGAAGATATGATATGGCAATCCAGACTTTATGCAAGGTATATTCAATACCACATTCTGTACTACTAAAAAAGAATGAGATTTGCCACAATTCAACTGCCTCAAATGCAGTCTGGCTTTCAATCATATTACCAACAATTTGCAGGGTTCTATTAAAAGGCATTGGCACATAACATATCATAACACATATCATGTTGTCAGGAAAAGTCCCAGATTTCAATCAAAAGGGCCAAAAACATTAGAGATGTTTGACAATTACTGATTTCAGAGAACAGAAACAAATACCAGACCCAAAGAATGCCACCACTGTGTCCATTGCAGGTTTACTTTGAAAATGGCTGAGTTCACAGACCACACTAACAAAGATACACCTTTGCCCCACTTTACCACTTACAATAGCAGTTTTGTCATCTGTACTGTTCAATGCAAGTGTCTGAAGCTTTATATGGGAAAACATTTAGGAGATTACCTTTCAAATATGAGAAATAATAAAACAGATGCTCCTTTAGTAAGTTATTTCTTGGAACACCATCATCCTGCAACAGACCTTAGATTCTGGGCTACAGGAAAATCAAGCAATACTGATAGAAAGATTCTATTAAAGCAAGAGGTAAGAGTGCATTTTAGAATTGAAAACTTTAGCTCCTGGAGGACTAAATAGGAATCCTGATCTTTCCCCATTCCTATAAAACTCTTCTTAGTCCAGTTGCACCAATAGGTCATTGAAGGCTATTTCATTCCCCCTTTTCTCTCTCTTCCTTTTGTTCCCCTGACCATCTGCTAACAAAAAACATTAAGCTTATTTTGTATGTTTCTTTCTGTCCAATAAATGGAATCAGATTCTCTCAGCTACAGAAATTTCTGCAGTCAAATTTCAGATCAGTATGTACAGACTCTAAGCAGTGTATAAAGAGTACAATATTTGTTACAATATATTAGGTCTACTAATAATTATGTATTGTCCTTTTACATTTATATTTATTTGTATGTTTTTATATAGCCCTGAAGAATATGTGTTACATATATTTGTTGTTGTGTGCCTTCAAGTTGTTTCTGACTTATGGTGACCCTAAGGCTAACCAATCACAGGGCCTTCTGGGGCTGAGAGTGTGTGATGAGCCCAAGGTCATCCACCCAGTGGGCTTCTATGGCCAAGCAAGGAACTGAACCCTGGTCTCCAGGGGTGTACCCCAACACTCAAACCACTACACTAAACTGGCTCTGGATGTGTGTGTATTAGATATATATGTGTGTGGGTGTGTGGGTGTGGGGGAGGGAGAGAGAAAGACAGAGAGAGACAGAGAGAGAGTGGGGGGGGGAGACCAGCCTGGTGTAGAGGTCTGAATGCTGAACTAGCATACTGGGAGGTAGGGTTCAAATACCACTTGGCCATGGAAACTCACTGGGTGAACTTGGGCAACTGAAACTCTCTCAGCCCCAGAAGAAGGCAAAGGCAAATTGTACCTGAACAAATTCTACCAAGAAAACCCCACATCAGGTTCGCCTTAGGATTGACATAAGTGAAAAAGGAGTTGAAGGCACAGAACAACAAATATATATAGGTGATTAAAAAGTAAATAGCACTTTTCCCAAGTTTGTCCTGGATCCAAAGAGGATGTAATTTATCATTAGGGATACCTATATTTATTGAAGTGATGAACAAACAGACACACTTTGCTCTTGATATGTATTTTTAAGTTCTGCTTGTTAATCACTGCAATAAATTATAGGTTGAACCACGCCCGGCTTTTTCTAGAATAAAGCAGCTATCTACTAAGCACTTTGAGACATGTCTCCATTTTTTCCTGTGGATGCTTATTGTCATTAACCATGTTGCTAAAATGACAGTAACTGGAAAGTGTCAATATAGGCCCTTTTCGCATGGCATTTGCCATGAGAAAGGGCCCCTCGAGCGTCGTGCGAATGTGAGGAGCGGTCTACATGATGAACTCACAATCGCGCAATGCTCCAGGGTCTGGCAGGTGCCGCTCACGTACTTTTTCATTTTCAGCTTTAAGCCAAAAATGGTGCGTGATCACGCATCGCTCCAGGGCCCCGCGCACACTTGCCGTGTGTGCGGAGCTCCAGAGCTGTGGTGCTCGCACTTCCTGCCCCAGTGCAGCCTGGGAAAGACCCAGGCTGCACTGCAGAAGGAAGCCAGCAGCTGCAGAGTTGAAGCAACAGGGATGCGAGAGCCTCTCACAAGAGGCTGCTCGCGCGATCCCCGCACCGCAGCTCCACAAAAAGGTAAGCTGCGGAAAGGGCCATAGAGAGTAAGAGACCACAAACACATTACAGAGAGATGCTGTCAAAACCTTCTTTGGTTTAAGTTGCAGTTCACTATTGAGTGTTTAGTGCTGTTTAGAAGATTATTTTTTAAATCAAAGAAGGGATAACAATGGTGCCAGCTGCAAAGAGTACAGTCAACAAGTATTGAGTTGTGATTTAGCTGCTCAATTTTCACATACTTTTAATAAAAGATGCAAGACTTATCCCAGGAACACGTCTGTGGATGCAATACAGTAGTGTGCATGCACAAAAAATGTTCCCTGTCCATGTAGAAAGTCAACTGTAATTTCACTTATAGCTTAAAGAATAAGGACAATGATTTACTAGCAATAATGCCATCAGTCTGTATGCACTCTGGGATTCTTTGATTATGTCACCACTTTTTCTCTAAAATGTCCATTTCAATTTACCTTTCAGACAGCACAACTTAATGTGCTTATGGTTGCTACTATAAATCATACTCCATGTCTAGTATGAGAAAGGAGCTAAAATAGTTACATAGAAATGCAGATACCACCATTTTTGCTCAAGTTTATTTCATGGACACCTACCAACATAGCTCGTTTCTCTTCATTCCCTCTTCTTTCTTTCTTCTCATTTTTCTTTCTAAATATGTCTTGCAGCTGCAAAAAAGTAATCTGTATCATCTGCAGTTGTTCTAGTGAATTAAGATGTTTATAGATTAAGGCAATTACATACACAAAATGCCTTCAGGCCCAATCCAACAAAAATGGTAAGTATCAACACTGCAACTAAATTTTGCTAGATTGGACCCTTAATATTTAACAGAAAATGGCATTCTGACTTATATATTTTTATACCCAGTTTTCTTCAAAGTTACACTCTTTTCTTAGAGAAAAGCAAGTTCAAAGTTAAAATGTATATGTCAACTGACCCAAACACCCCAGTTTCATTGGGTTACTATGTAGCTGTAAATTTAGCAAAAGCAAATATACAGTCACATTTCTGGGTTTCACTTTTGCGGATTTGATGATTCACAGATTATTTACTGTCACCTCTGCTGCCTCCCTATGCCATTTTTAATAGGGACCTCAAGCTTTGTGAGACTGAGAAACTGTGAACGAGGCTTGTAAGTTCCTATTAAAAATGGTGTGGAGCAGCAGTGAAGGTGACAGTAAGTCCTACCAGCCATCCACTTCTGCCTTGTGAAGGAAACCTGATGCCTCAAAGGAATCCATGGTGGGCTGAATATGGTGATCATACTTTTTTGTGTGTTAAATATGGTTTGGGAGGGCCTAAAGTTATTCATGGTTTTTCTACTTTCAAGGGGGCCTTGTGCTCCTAACCTTAGTGAATGTGGAGGGGTGACTGTAATTTCCTCTTAAGAAACTCCACTCACATCATGGCAAGAGTCAAACCTTACAGACTAGACAGGTCTGGGATGTCAGCTGTGTTGGATAACTAGACTAAATTGATATACAGCATCTAACAAAACCTGAAGGTATGGACATGTGATTTCCAATAACTTGAGCCATTTCGATATGAGTTCACCTTAATGAACTCAGCCTTGTTGACCTAGAAAATCCTTTTCATATTATGCATATATATGTGTGTGTGTGTGTATGTTGTGTGTGTGTGTATGTATGTATGTATATATGTGTGTGTATGTAGTGTGTGTGTGTGTGTGTGTGTGTGTGTGTGTTATATATATATATATATATATATATATATTTTAAAATGAGCCATAGTGCCATGCCAGGTATTCAGAAAAAGCACATTAATCTTCCAGGAATAGTATCCTTCAGAGCAGAGAATCAGGTTTCATGTTTAATTGCTCTCCATATCAAAAAATTCTTTGGAAGAAGGATTTGAGATTAGACTTTCTCCTGGCATACTCCCTTTTGAAGTGCTGAGAAATCTTAATGTGTAAGCTTTCAAAAATACAAACCCTCCATCTCTATTCTGCAGTAGCACAGTCCCAGAAGAGTGTAACATGTATTATTTCTGAACAATTGAAATTTGAGTTTACTCAAGTTAGAGTAAAGTAAAAACTTAAGGTCAGTCACTCAAGAAATTATAATGTTGGTAATTGAAAAAGCCGAAAGAGCTTTTTTAAAAGAGCAATGCTTTCATTTCGCTTACACAAGATATGGGAGGAAGATCTTATTGCACTCATCAATAAAGCTCATTTGATCTTCTGGAAATGAACCTTTTGTATAGAAGAAGTGCTACAGGATACCAGAGTATGGCAGTGAACATGAATTAATCTAAGAGCACTTTTCATAGGAACATTGTCTGAAACAAAATAATGAGATTGACTGTTGAAAGCAGAAAGGACAAAACAACATCTCTTGTATCAAGGGAACAAAATCCCTCTGTTCTCTGACCTCACATTGATGACATAAGCGAATACACTTTAAAAACAAGCCTGTAAACCATTTGACAACTAGATCTGGATATTTTTTTTGTGTGCTGAATACAAGAAAAACTGGATGCTATAAGAATTTGTAGTATTTCACATTCTTGAAAGTATCACTGGCTAGATTTTATTGATTTTATTGATTTTATTCTTTTAGAGCCCCTTCATCATTTCAATAAACCTGAAAATTATACTTCAAATTGAAATGGCCTTTGATAAACACTTAGAACAATTTCTGGGAGGGTTTGATCATGTATATAAGAGAAAATTTTATGCAGTCATGTTGTGAGTCTTGTGCCTTTTAAGTTATAGCTCCATACATTGTCGACTTAGGTCCTTGGTCACCTTTTAAAATAACATTTTTGAAACTGGTTCCTTTTGGTTTTACTTTCAAATATAAGTACTTGTTAATGGGTGCAATGTTATTGTCAGTGCTAGGCTAGCATGTAGCTTATTCTGTTTATTCCATTTCTTTCTATTTCTTTTATTTACCCTATCCGTGAACCATAAGAAAAATCTCTCATTGCTATTCCTTTCTTACTTTCTGGCTTGTATTTCTTTTCTCTTTTCACCAACATTCTTATCTCTTCTCTCTCTCCCTGTCAATTCCCTTTTTTCTGATGCACATATTGTTCAAATCACTACCACCAGAACCACAAGGAGGGGCATGAATGTGGCTTTTAAGGAGCCACAGTTGTGGTATTTATCTCCTTCTACTTATAATATGGAGCCACCAACTATACATACGTTAGCCAAATAGAAAATACCAGAGTGTATAACCAAGAAATGAACAGATAAACAGCAGTAGAATATATATGCTTTGGGGGTAAAAAGGCTGTTCAGAGAGTCTATAAGTCAGAGCTTTTGAAACAGTGTGTCGTGACATGCTAGTGTGTTGCCTGCAGTGTGTAGGTGTGTCACACAAATGTAACGGGTGGAGGGGCTGCCTTTTGCACCGCCATGGTGGGCCAGGCCTGGGTGAAGGGGCTGCCTTTGCTGCCACCATTGTCCTGGGCCAAGGAAGATCCCCGTGAGGGTGGTGGGCCAGGCTCAGGTGGAGGGGCTGCCTCTCCTGCCACCGCTGCACCGGGCCAAGACCTGGCAAGCACGGCGGTGGTAGGCCAGGCTCGGGTGGAGGAGTTGCCTTCACTTACTGAATTACTGTTTTGTGAAATTATGCATGTCTACAAAGTGTATCATCAACATATAAAGCTTGAAAGCTCTGGTCTAAGTGCTAACTACTGAAGAAATTTTGTCTGCTTCAGAATTTCAAAAAATTTTCTTGAACAATTCTGCTGCAAAGTACAAAATTTGCTACCTTTCTTTAACACATAGACACAATATTTTTTCCCTTTCCTTTACACTGAAGAGACTGGTAAATAGGCAATGTACAATATACCTACCACTAAGAACTCTTTTTTGTCCACCATCTCGTTTCCATCTGTATCAAACATATTGAAAGCTATTCTAAAACCAGCATGTGGTTCTGTCAAGAAAAAAGGGGAGAAAGAGTAACAGAGAAAGGCTGATACAAGTATAAAGGTTATACATGGACACAAAAATCCAAATTATACCTCTGCAGTCTCAGAAAACCTCAGACACCAGATGTGACCTCAACTCCATAACAAAGGCTACAGATTCACCTCATTTTCACTACAGTTTTGCATTTAAAAGCCCTCAGTGTATACTCCAGCCTACATGAGTGGGGAAAGATATGGTTTAACCATACAGTTTAAGCATACAGCTGCTACTGGATCCAACTGCTGTTGATTCATCTAATTAGGTCTTGATTGGTACAATATGCTTTAGAAAGCCAGATCTGAGAATAACAACAACAGGACTACTCTCCATCCCTGAAATCAGCCTGTAGGCACACTAATTGGAATTTGCACTTGTTTGGGATATCTAGAGTACCAGATACCATTTAATGTGGCAAGTGATTTATATACTGATTAAATAGTAATTGTAACAATCTAATCACTGTTCTCAGTTCAGTGGTTTTCATCAGTTATTGTAACATTACTTTATGACAGGTTGCTTTGCTGGGGGTCTCCCCAGAATAATTCATCAGAACTTCCATGATAAAAGACAACTGATGAATCTCATAATAACTCTTTTGTCTTCTTTTACACACATGGCAATTTCTTTCTCAAGTGTTGCTTGCCCTATCATAAACAGTCCTGAGTTCAAAGTTGGTATGAGCAATTCTTGCTATGCAGCCACCACCCTCCCATTGCCCTGCTTGTCTCAATCCTCATCCAGAGATGATCCAACAGGAGTAGCATGCATCCTGGAGCTAATTTTGCTGAAAGCTTCGCATTTGAATTGTCAGATGAATTTATTACAACAATCTGTAGGGAGTTTTTGAGAAAGGAAATATTTCAATTCTCACATGTATTCTGGGGTGCTAAGGTCACATAAACTGCATCTTATTTGTACTGAGACTAACTCGTAATTTCTGACAAAGAAAAAGAGGCCGAAACTGATTCTGGTTATCACCTGACTATACTACAGTTCATTTTACTTCCATTATGTTAACTGCTCTGTATTGTGATAGGCTATTTCTCAATATAATGAATATAGTAAAGAACTTTTCTAATGGCACTTCTAAAGTATTAATATAAGGAGTTAGAAAGAAACCAAATTAAAACTGCAGCCTCTATATTAAGTTATTCCAGAACGTTTCATCAGGGAAAGGCAAAAGCAAACTGGAAGTTATGATTCCCCATTATACAAAAATTTAACACACGTTTCAATGAAGATCAAGTAATATCTGCAAGAAAGTAAAATATATTTTCTTATGGAGAGTATTTACTTAGGATACTTACTTGTTAAGATACATAACAGAAAGAGATATTCTGTGTAAGAAATCACACCTGAAAAAAATTGCAAGTAAATAAATTAAAGACCTGTTCCCTAGTCAGGCATAATCAATTACAGAAGACAAACTTACATTATTTTTATGGCATTTTTTATTCCATCTTTTCTCCAACAATCCCAGAGTGGCTTACTAATTTCTCCCCATACTCATTTCATCTTCACAATGACATGGTCAGTTAGGACAAGCTCCTCTCAGTTTGCTTAAGCTCAGTGACTACGTGCAGGCTATGTAGTCTTAGTTTGGCATTGTAGCTATCATACCAAACTGTAGGGAACGAGAATGAGATTATACAAGCTGAGATTCAGACCAATAACTGTAGAGCTGTAATGTGGTGCCCATGTAACTATTCCCTTCTATGAGCATGGGCAGCTCTACAAATATACTGGAATTCATACACCTGCAACAAGCCTCTCTATCAAAGCTCAAATTTTGTAGCAGAGATATAACCATTGACAAATTTTACTCAATCAGTCTGCCATCCTCATTGCATCTTTTTTCATGATTTGACAATGCAATCCCATACATGTTTAATCAGAAAAAATTCTCACTGTTTCAGTGGGGCTTAATTATGTATAGCAGAGATGGGAAACTGGAAAGCGAAGCCTAGAGGTCACATTTGGTCTCAAGGGACATCCTTGTAAGAAGAAAGGCCTCTTCTGTGCATAAATGGCTCAGAATGGACAAAAAACATGGCAAAATTGCTCCCATGGGGTGGGGTGGGGAAGCATTTGGGAGTAAACAAATTCAGGGTGTTTTTTTTGGTGTCTCATATGGCCTCCAGCTGTCACCAGTTGCCCACTCCTCATGTACAGCAATGCAGCCTGACTAGATTACAGTACAATCCTACTCATGTCTACAAATAAGCTCCAAAAAATGCAATAGTACTTATTCCTACATATTCAAAGATTACAGCCTTAGAGGTTGTGCTTTGACTGAATCAGAAAAGATTTAACAGCCATGATAAGCTCTCTTTATGCTTTTAGAAAGCAACTGTAGAGAGCCCCATAGGACCATGGTACTGCAGAAGTAGGCTTTGATCTTTTCTTCATATAGTTTACCTATGAGAGTCAATATGGTGTTGTGGTCTGGATGTTGGACTATCCAGGAGACTAGGATTTGAATCTTCACTCAGCCATGGAAACCTCTGGGTGACCTTGGGCAATCCACAGTCTCTTTCACTCACAAGAAGGCAATGGCAAACTACTTCTGAATAAATCTTGCCAAGAAAACCTCAGAATAGGCTTTCTTTTGAATCATCATAAGTTGGAAACAATTTGAAAACACAACAACAACAATTTATACTAAAAGCTTTTTCTTAATGCCACCTTTTATAGTCGAACAAAGGAAAACTCCTCATGATGTATGACAAGCAAACAAGAAAACAGCTATCTGTGAAATCTTGAACACATTCCTGCTTCTTATCTATGGCAGTATTATCTACTTCATGATCAGATAGTTCTGGACGACTGATTTCAAAGTTCTGGGGAAAAGATTCTGGAAGGGCTGTGGCACAGAAAAGTCCAGTACTAAAATATGTACTGTTCATAGTCGAATCAGCTACAGGGAGAGCTATTAGTTTAGGTATAAGTGTTTGTGGTGGCCCTAAAATCCATGGGAAAGGCAAACACTATGCCAAATATTTCAGAATCACAGTGTTAGCTTAAAATAATTGTACAAGTTGGATCCCTTTTGCATGGTCACTGTCAGAAATATAATTCTCAGGCTTTATTGTTGTATCTGTTAGAAAATGTAAGACAGCCTTTGGATATTATGTTAAAGCTGTCTACAAACCAATGCAGGTATTATTTCCCAAATTTAATCATAATTAAAAGGCTAATCTATAGCTCTGCAGGTTCTCCCCTTGCATGTACTTCCATCTTTCCTTTTCCACAATGAAATGTGGTACAGTATTCTATGTGGATATTGATACTGCTAACTAGATCAGCTTAAATCACATATTTTCAGGTATGGTTGCAAACTGTGCCTTGAAATTAACTAGTTAGCATTAGCAATCAGACACATAAACAAACATCATGGTTAGTTTGGGGAAGGGAGGTGAGAATCATGTACTGTGCTGCAAAGGCACCAGATCTTGTCTGATTCTGGAAGCTAAGCAGGATCAGCCCTGGTTAGCACTTGGATGAGAGACCACTAATGGATACCAGGTGCTGAAGGCTATATTACAAAGGAAGGAAATGGCAAAACTACCTCTTGAGTATTCCTTGCCTAAGAAAACCCTATGAAATTCATGGAATTGCAGTATGTCAGTAGGCAACATACATGGTAAGAAAAAGGAAGTAGAAGCTCTCAGTGCACTCTCTATAGTCTAACAATAGGTAAATGACGGGGACTGTAGTCCAGACCCAAGATATTTGAGCATGAAATATTTGATTTTGATCACTTTTCTAATTTTGTGAGTATTCTGACATAGTAGGACTATCTTGTACGACAGGTGTGTGAAGAGAGAAGCTGGCCAAGCCTGTTTGGTTCTAGCCAATCACAGCTTAGGGAATGTTGTGAAGGGGGGATTACAGAAAAGAAAGGATACAAAACTGAGGCTCGTCTCAACAGACTGCAGATAGGGATAAGACTGCAGGGAGACAGGGAAAAGGTGGCAGAGAGATGGAGAAAAGTTGCAAGAGAGATGAGACAGTCAGCTGGAGGGAAGAAGAAAACAGGGTCTTGGGGAAATGTGAATGATTAAACAGTTCAGAAGTTAATGTGTGATCTAAATGTGTCTTAATAACTTCCACTGTTTTATTCTTTTTTTACAACAGTGTCTGGGCATGCTTACCACAGTGAACTCCCAGAATACCTCCACTGGTCCATATAATGATCATTTTGAGGCCCAAATGCCCAACTCAGGGAGGGATCTTGAGGGGAAAAGGGACAAGGTGAGTGACAGGAGGCCAAGAATGGAACTGTGGGGCCACCCTGGAGAGGGGATCTGTCACAGCAGAAAATGATGGAGTTCATCAAATTTTGAAGGGAATCATGCTTAATTTGAGAAATTGATATGATATACAGGAAGCAGGTGGCATCTCAACATTGATACCATTGAGTAAAATATTACATCTCATCACTCTCTCAAATATTCCACGGTACCTTTCTCTCGTAGATTTCGAAAAGTTTTGATGACCCTTTCCAAACTGGTGGAGTTTCAAGAAGTATCTGATTCAATTCCTGTAAAATGATTGGGGTGGGGAAATATTGAATGTACAATAATGATGCAGTGATGCTAGAATCATACTCTAACTTAACTGGAAGTAATCTTAATGGAATTCATAGAATCATAGAAATGTAGAGTTGGAAGAGACCACACGGGCCATCCAGTCCAACTCCCTGCCATGCAGGAACACCCTCAAAGCACTCCCAACAGATGGCCATCCAGCCTCTGCTTAAAAACCTCCAAAGAAGGAGACTCCACTACACTCTGAGGCAGCATATTCCACTGCTGGACAGCCCTGACTGTCAGGAAGTTCTTCCTGAGGTTCAGGTGGAATCTCCTTTCCTGTAGTTTGAATCCATTGCTCCTTGTCCTGGTCTCTGGAGCAGCAGAAAACAAGCCCTCTCCCTCCTCTACATGGCATCCCTTCAAATATTTAAACATGGCTATCATGTCCCCTCTTAACCTTCTCTTCTGCAGACTAAACATACCCATCTCTCTAAGTCTATCCTCATAGGGTAAGGCTTCTAGGCCCCTCACCATTTTGGTCACCCTCCTCTGGACTTGCTCCAGCTTGACCATGTCCTTCTTGAACTGGGGTGCCCAGAACTGGACACAGTATTCAAGATGAGGTCTAGCCAAAGCAGAGTAGAGTGGCACCAGTACCTTCCTCAATCTAGACACCATACTCCTATTGATGCAGCCGAGAATTGCATTGGCTTTCTTGGCTGCTGTATCACACTGCTCACTCATGTTCAGCTTGTGGTCTATGAAGACTCCTAGATCCCTTTCACACGTACTGCTATCCAGCCACGTGTCCCCCATCCTATATTTCTGTATTCCATTTTTTCTACCTAAGTGTAGGACCTTACACTTCTCTCTGTTGAATTTCATTTTGTTCACCTTGGCCCAGCTCTCCAATCTATCCAGGTCATTTTGAATTTTGATCCTGTCCTCTGGCGTATTAGCAACCCCTCCCAATTTGGTGTCATCTGCAAATTTGATGAGCATGCCCTCTGTTCCTTCATCCAAGTCGTTGATAAAAATATTGAACAGCACTGGGCCCAGGACAGAACCCTGTGGCACCCCGCTAGTCACTTCTCTCCAAGATGAAAAACAGCCATTCGTGATCACCCTTTGGGTTCGGTCGGTCAACCAATTACAAATCCAACTAACAGTAGCCCTGTCCAGCCCACATTTTACCAGCTTCTTTGCAAGAATGTCATGCGGAACTTTGTCAAAGGCCTTACTGAAATCGAGATATGCTACATCCACACCATTCCCTTCATCTATCAAGCTAGTAACTCTTATCATAAAAAGAGATAAGATTAGTCTGGTGTGACTTATTTTTGAGAAATCCATGTTGACTTCTTGTGATTACCGCATTGCTTTCTAAATGATTAGAAACTGACTGCTTAATGATCTGCTCCAGGATCTTTCCAGGTACTGATGTCAGGCTGACTGGGCGATCATTATTTGGGTCCTCTTTTTTTCCCTTCTTGAAGATGGGGACAACATTTGCCCTCTTCCAGTCTGCTGGAACTTCTCCTGTCCTCCAAGATTTCTCAAAGATTATAGCAAGTGGTTCCGAAATGACCTCTGCCAGTTCTATTAATATCCTAGGATGCAATTCATCTGGCCCTGGAGACTTGAATTCATCCAGTGTGGCCAGGTAGTCCTGTACCACCTCTCTACCTATTATGTGCCTCATTTCCCCTGCTTCCTGACCTGCTCCCCAACCGCCAGGTTGAGTGCTTGTATCCTTCTGGGAAAAAACTGAGGCAAAGAAGGTGTTAAGTAGTTCTGCCTTTTCTCTTCCCCCGTTAGTAATTCACCATCTTCTCTGCGCAGCGACCCTATCGTCTCCTTCTTTTTTCCTTTTGCTGCGGACATATTTTAAAAAGTCCTTTCTATTGTTTTTAATGTCTCTGGCCAGCCTAAGTTACTTCTGTGCTTTAGCCTTTCTGATCTTCTGCCTACATCTCCTGGCTACTTGCTTAAATTCTTCTTTGGTGGTTTCCCCCTTCTTCCATTTCCTGTACATATTTCTCTTAACACTTAGCTCAGCTGAGAGTTCTTTAGTCAACCATTCTGGTTTCTTCAGATGTCTTCCATTTTTCCTCCTTATTGGCACAGTTTTAGACTGTGCCTTCAGTATCTCCCTTTTAAGGAACTCCCATGCCTCCTGAACTCCTTTCCCTTTCCCTTTTCTGGACCACGGAATTTCAGCCAGCAGCTCCTTAAGTTTATAGAAGTCCGCTTTTTTAAAATCTAAGATGAGTGTCTGGCTACAGTTATCTTCTCCTTCCCACTGAATGCCAAATTCCAATACAGCATGGTCACTCCCCCTTAAAGATCCAACCACTTCTACCTCATTAACAAGGTCATCCCTATTGGTCAGGATCCGTTCTAGAATATTTGATCCCCTTGTCGCCTCTTCCACCTTCTGGACCATAAAATTGTCTGCAAGACAAGGAAGAAACTTGCTGGACCTTGCTGTCTTGGCAGAGTTTGACTGTCAACATATATCTGGGTAATTGAAATCTTCTATTATTACTGTATCTCTCCTTTTTGAATGTGCAGTCATTAGGTTGGGGAAGGCGTCATCAAAGTCCTCAGCCTGGGTTGGACGTCTGTAGTAAACTCCCATCAGAATATCCCTATTGTTTCTCACTCCCTTAATTCTTACCCAGATGCTCGCGACCTGGCTTTCTAGGTTTAAGTCATGGATCTCTTCACAGGTGAAAACTTCCTTGCAATACAAGTCTACGCCTCCTCCTTTCTTGTTTGGTCTATTTCTACAAAATAGGCTACACTCCTCTATTCCTACATTCCAATCATGAGACTCATCCCACCAGGTCTCAGTGATGCCTATGAAATCATATTTATTTTGTTGTACTAGAAGTTCAAGTTCATCTTGCTTGTTTCCCATACTCTGTGCATTAGTGTAGAGACACTTAAGTCCCCGGGCCCTTCCTGCAAGTCCTGTACTATAGTTTCTACTCCTCCCACCATTGGACACTTGTACTACTTGGCCAATATCATTTGGGCCTTTTCCCCCTGCACTCACCGAGTCCTTGCCCTCAATAATATTGTCTCCCTCCCCAGCAGAACTTAGTTTAAAGACCTCTTAATCCTCCTTGCGAGACTGTTTTCAAAAACATTCCTACCAAGGTTCTTGTGGGTTTTTCGGGCTTTGAGACTGTGTTCTGGTTGTATTTTCTCCTGATGTTTCACCTGCATCTGTGGCTGGCATCTTCAGAGGAATTCCTCTGAAGATGCCAGCCATAGATGCAAGTGAAACGTCAGGAGAAAATACAATCAGAACATGGTCTCAAAGTCCAAAAAACCCATAAGAACCAATGGATTCTCGCCGTGAAAGCCTTTGACTCTACATTCCTGCCAAGTTTCGTGAGGTGCAGCCCATCCCTTGCCAGAAGCCCACGTTCATGGAAATTCAGGCCGTGTTCTAAAAACCCAAACCGTTGCCAGCGGCACCATGTGCGGAGCCACTTGTTGACCTCTGCTATTGCCCTTTCCCTTCATGCACTGTATCCTTGAACAGGGAGGAGAGATGAAATGACCACCTGCGCACCAAGGTTCTTAAGCTTTGTCCCCATAAGCTCGTAGTCCTTTGTGGTGTGGTAAAAGCTGCACCTCGCAGTGTCATTGGTTCTGACGTGAACCAAAATTAGGGGCTTATGGTCAGTGGGCTTGACCAGCCTGGTTAGCCTCTACATTATGTGGTTGATCTTGGTCCCAGGAAGACAGCAGACCTCTCGATTGAGCTTGTCCGGTTTGCAAATTGCCAGTTTGGTTCTTCTGAACAAGGAGTCCCCAACAACCAGAACTTGCCTCCTCGGAGGCTTGTCCAGGGCTCCTTGATGAGCAGGTTCTTCTAGGACTGCCTGGGCATTCTGTTGAGGCTGGGAGTGTTGATCTAGATCCTGTTGCCGAAGTTGGATTCCTTCTTGTTGACATTCTGTTCCCTCCTCCTGGTGCTCCTCATCGTTCATAAGGCTAAGAACTTTGAAGCGACTGTGTAGGTTGAGAGTCTCTGTTACCTTCCTTGTCCTTCTACTCCTCTGTGTGACATTCCTCCAAGCATACGTTTCCTGGCACAGTGTGCTGACTTCCTGATCCGTCAGCTCCTCCGTGCACTCGGTCTTGAGGAAGGTCTTCTCTGCCCTATCCAAAAACTCCTCACCTTCCCTAATAAGACAAAGATTAGAAACTTGTGCCTCCAGCTGGTGAACCTTCTCCTCCAAGAAGGTCACCAGCATGCACTTGCTGCAGGTGTACCTGACAACATCTTGTGGCAAGAAAAGGAACATCCCAGAAGTGCTACAGGTGACTGCGGCAGCTCCCTCACCTTCCATCCTTGATACTACAGAGAGTGGTACAGGGAGTAGGCCTAGAAAGAATAACTGGGCTTTCTTTCTTAAATTCAGCTGTATAAGCTACGTCTGCTCTGCTGATTGCCAAGGGTTGAACTTGAAGGATTGAAGTAAAGGACTTCAACAGTGTGTGCCAAAAAGCGTTGGAAGCTCCTAATAAGACTCCTCCCCCCTAGCTGGCTCCTCCCCCTCGTTAGTCAGTTAGACCGTGTGCTCAGGGAGAGCACATGGCCAGCACAAGGAGACCTAACAAAAACAAGCAAGCAAACAAACAAGCACAGCCCCACAAGCCTGTAAACAACACGTGGTCAGGGATGTCTTCACAGACCCAGCTCGCCCTCTGCTCTCTCTTCTGGGAAATGAGCCAGAGGGCCGTTGGGACTTCAGTGGGACTTAGCTCTAAATAGACTGGCATAGCAGCTACAAAGTAATATTTTTTTAAAAAAACTTTTTGATTAACTACATATTGATTGAACAACATTACATGAAGTGTTTGTAAAACATATATTATTTTTAATACAGAAACATGCAAAAACTGTCGGTGGCAGTAGTATTTCCCCCTTTCATACACATAATAGGAACGAACTGTGGGGAATGGGGGAGGATATTAGGGCATCGATGATAAGAGCCAGATTAAGTCCCAAAGACAGGTTACATTCATTAAATTAAGAAAAATGTGGGAATCCACAACATATAATAAAATACAGAAGACATTAGCAGCATAGAACAGTATTATTATCTGTGTGTGCTGGAAATGGGAAAGAAGGTATAGCTTACGTAACGGATAAGTTTAATTTACTGTATGTGCAAGTTGAATTGAGTTAATGAATGAGTTTATTTCTCATGACTACTAAGCAAATGCTAAGCAAATGCTAAACACCAATGCACCTAGTGCCAAATAGCCTAACTCTGACACACATCATCTATTTACACTATTAAATATTAGGCACTTATATATTAATCACTTAGTTTAAAGAAGTGAAGAAATTTCAGACACTTTTAAATAGCCATCAAAAGTCACAATCTTCTTCTCACAATGTTAATAATTTGTATGGATACAGTACCCCAAATCACATATGTTGGTGCCAGAGCTTGGAATTAACTTGTAGATCAACTATTAACCTATAGTGATTTCACTATAACCCATAGTGATTTCTAGTGATTTCATCAAAGTTTCTAGCCTCCAATTGACACTGAAGTTTAAAATATGCTTTAGTGAATGAGACCATTAGAATTCATTAGGACAGGAGCCTCTCTATCAGTAAAATAAGAAGACCTGCTGCCTCAGGAGAAGAAACATTAAAACTGGAAGAAATGTGTCATGAGGCTATGTGGTTAGGTGAGCTAATCTGTGTGATTTCTTTGCAAAGAGAGCAGAGGAGAGAAAGGGTTTTCTGGAGTTCAGTTCAGATGGTTGGGTGTGAAAAACAGAACAGCTAGGTTCTTGAAATAAACAACAAAAAACCATAAAGAATGGAAAACAAGACAAAAGTGAATCTTAGAAGGAAATGGGAGAGGGGAAGTCATTTGCTTGCTTAGCAATAACAATAGCATGTATATTTCTATACCGCTTATCAGCTAAGTGCTCTCTAAGCATTTACAATGTGTTAGCTAATTGCCCTCAACAAGCTGGGTACTCATTTTACCTGGAGCCTGGAAGGATTGAACTCACAACCTTGTGGCTGCAGTACCAGCATTTAACTACTGCACCACCAGCAGAAAACCAAGGCCTCCAAGTAGCTAGATTCCTTTCAGAATTCCATCTCTCACTGGTTTGTATGGAAGGAAGTTGCTGGATCTTTCTAGAACTGCTTTGCAATAACTCCTTGTCTATTGATTCTATCCTGGACCAGTTTCTATAGTTATTGTATAATATACAATTATTATATAAGCATATTGGGCCCTTTCAGAAAGATCCATTAGGCCTGAAAGGCAGACCTCCCAGAGGCTTACATGAAAAGAAAATGGTTTTCTGGGGGGGCTGGAATCTAGATGGTGAAAGTGCACTCTCTGCAGTAACTTGTCTCCCTCATTGATTATACCCTGGACTGACTTCTATTGTATAATATTCTGTAACATACAATTATTATATATTATTATTTGGAGTTGGCTGCAATGAACCCCCTTATAATTCTTCAGTGTACAACCAAAATACTGCTAGACTTCTCCTGAGTTTCTTCCTCTCCCCACCCCGCATTAAGCTTTTGACCTACCCACTCACTCCTCTTCCTCCTCCTCTTTTTTCTATCCAGTACTTTTAATTATAAATTAAGGTAAAATGATTGAAGATAACAGGTTTTTTGATCTCTATTCTTTACAACTGCAGATACTAGAGAATGTATGGCTTCCTGCGTGGGCTCTTGCATGCAAAATCGGCGTTCTACCACTTATCTCACCGGACCATACTTTTTGATTAGGACAGGAAGGTTGCAGCAATTCAGTTGAGCAGAAAATATTCTGCATATTCTCAGGTACTCTTAAAAAAAATTCAGATTAAGAATTCTCTGTTCTTGATTCACTGACCAATCTTTGTAGCTATCCACTTCTGTACTAGCAGTGGATCAGCGCAATCTAACTGAAATGACTAACTCTTTGTTAACATTTAACAAACGTGATAGTTAGTGAAGTCTTATTTGTTTGTTAAGGTGGAAAACTCAGACTACAGGAAAGGAGATTCCACCTAAACATTAGGAATAGCTTCCTGATGGTAAGAGCAGTTTGACAGTGGTACACATTGCCTTGGAACATGGTGGAGTCTTGTTCTTTGGAGGTTTTTAAATAGAGGCTGGATGGCCATCTGTCAGGGATGCTCCAATTGTGCATTCCTGCATGGCAGGGGGTTGAACTTGATGGCCCTTGTGGTCTCTTCCAGCTCTATGATTCTATAAGAAAAGAGATGCATGACATGAGTGACAAACTGAATTGTGAGTGACAAACCAAACTGGAGAGGATGTAAGATGAAATCCCATGCTTTGGGATAGCCTTCCCCAACCTGACAGTTCAAGAAATGCTCTCCTGCCACCACTCCAGGGCCTCAATTTTATTATGGGCTTCATAGGAAATTCCAAGTTGGAGGAAGGCACTTTTAAAAGGACAAAAGGAGTCTCCTGGAAGAAGCCAGTAAGAAAATATGCTATCCTAAGGTCACCAGTGATAACCTCTATGTCATTCTCTGTAAATGCCACAGCCTGGGTGCACACTAATATTTTGCTCACCAAGTCAATTAATGATAATGTAATAAATTAAACAATTTCAATCATTGGTGTTTATGCTCATGAATTAACATTCTAAGCTCTGACTGACACAGAATTTTAATTCTTTGCTTTGCAGATCTCACCTGTTTGGAAAGAGATTTCCACTGTTTCGGCTCTAAAATGAATAAAAAAAATCTGTTTAAACAAATATTAATGTCATGCTGCTATAGGCTGCTAACACCACCAACGCTCATCTCAATATACAACACAGGTAGGCTCAATAGTACATTTTCAATAATATGGTTTAAATGCTGGAAAAGCAGTACTCATCATGCAGATCACAGTCTTGTCTGGTGGCGAAGTCAGATAAAATATTATTGGATATACATTGTAACTAGTATGTGAAACATATTAGACTACAATGTTGGTTTATGGTGATTGTTCATCTCACTAACATAGAAGAAATTCAGATAGTAGTAAATCACGAATAATAAATTCGATAATTTTTGCACAAGTGATTTGGTTTTGATATTGTAAAAACAGTACCTTTGCCCCACATGGGACTGGTTAGTGAAATGTATTGAATTAGGTAGAATGAATACATTATCTAATATAGCACACAGATGGAAGGGTGCTGGGGGAGGGGTAATTTTTTTTAACCCACAAATGCCTTCTAGGGGACATAGGGACATCTTTGCCATGTTTAACCTCCCCTTCCTGCATATTTTCAGCCAATTTTCCCATGTCCACAGAGGAACAATGCCCAATTATCTCCCAGTTAAGCTTATTAAAGGGCATACATTCCCATTCTCTTGCTGGTTAAACTTTTCACAGCACAGATGCATTATACAGAAACAAACATTTTCATTCCTAAAAGGGCTATACTTTCACATAGGGCTTTAAAGGTAAAAACAGCACCTTGGACTGAGCAGACTGGCAATGAGTATATTCTAGTGAAAAAAAAAATAGAACTACTTTTTTTTTAACTTCAGGGGGAAAAGTCCTGAGATGTAGGGTGTGGATATAGTGTTGTCTTACTTCCTTCTTTCAAATCACTTCTCAAACTCCATCATTTCCATGTACTCTTTAGTCATCATTCTAAACTATAACTAAGGCTTTACATAACTGCCTTTGTTCTCTTGAATCCCTCCTTGCCCTACTCTCTCTCTCTCTCCCTTTCTGTTAACGCTGCATTGCCTATTTTAAATAGCAAGTTCCTTATGTGAGGACACTGTGTATTTGTATAGGGCCCAAATACTTTCAAGGCTCTGGAAGCTGAGCTTGGAAACTAACTGGTTAGTACTGGAATGGGGAACTGCCAAGCAGTAACAGGTCCCATAGGTTACATTTCAGAGGAAGGCAATGGGAAGATTACCTCTGAGTATTCCTTGCCAAAGAAAACACTATGAAATTCATGGGTTCACCATAGTTGATAGGCTACTTGAAAACACACACACACACACACACACACACAGGCAGCATACAAGCAAAAACAATACAATTGTGTGACTTTATAGGAACAGTTAAATAAACACCATTTCTATTTTTCTTGATGTGGTAAAGTTCGCTTGCTTCAAGTTTAGCGATACTCATGCCAATATATAATGTTAGAGAATTAGTACACTCATACAAAAAAGGGAAACAATTATTTAATGCATGTTCTTTGTAACATCGGGGTGTGGGGAGGAACCATACTTACGTCTTGGTTCATCATTTGTAACAGACTGAATGAAGTCATATGGTGTCATAAATAGCTGCCCTTCAAATTCTAAACTGGCAAACATACGAAACCGCTGTTCCCGGGAAGTTGCATATAGATCCAGATCTTCATAATCTGGTCTACCTTCTGTGACCTTTTAAAAAGACAAAAGAATCCAACTGTGTATTTTAATTGTTTTGACTACAGTGGTGTTTTTTCTTGTTTCTGTTATTTTAGTTTTGTCCTGCAGTCTCTGTCTCACACTCTAAACCAATTTATCTTCTTTACAACCTTTACAACCATATTATAACATGTATAACTGCATGAAAATGTGACAGTCATTTACATACATTCAATTTTATTATAAAAACTGCATTGGTTAAGAAAAACATTTTAATGATTGTGACCTTTCGATCATTATGGGTATGTAGTTCAGACCATGTCAAAGAGCAGCTAGCCAGGAAATTTGTTGACCAAAAAAAAAAAAAAAAGAAGGACAAACAGAACTCATTATCTTCTCTTCCCTGTAAAGCAGCTTGTAAAACAGGGAAGAGAAAGCACTTGCCTTCCACCATGTATCACATTTACTGCTGTTATGAATGCCTGTTGCTCTGGGACAAAATGGCAGAAGTGTGCCCAAGTCATGCAGATTCAAACATTTTTTGTGAAGCTTAATGAAAATCACACCTGACAGGTTGTGCAATGTGATACGCATATGAACAAAAGCAGTGGTGAGGTAATGGATAAGAGTCAGTAAAGGTCCAGTTTCTCTTCTTACTTCTGGAGATTATCTGACCTGAATCACTTGGTAATTAGCGGCAAACCTCAAAAACTATCATGAAAGCATATCCCTATCAAAAGATGTTAAGACTTGTGTTTGCTAATCTTGGCAATCTTGCAGTGACGCCATATCTTGTTATAGCTCGACAACTGTACAGAGCTGGACATAGACATTTCTCTCAGGCAAACTGTTGTAAAGATCTGATTTAACCTGTTATCTCACTTGTTATAAGCAACAGATTTTAGTCTTCAGATCCAGAATTAACACACTCATTTTAAAGCCTTCCAGAGCTATTACCCTATCTGTTCAACTACATTAGTAATACACTAATAAGGAAATAGTTCGTGTATTCAGATAATATATCAATCCAGTTTTCTACAACAATCCCACTGACAATTGTTGCGTAGAGTTCCAGTGTGATCATGTGTATATCTATTCAGAAGCCATTGCTATTGATGTTAATGTCATTCACTCCTAGGTAACTGGATAGAGGATTTTCTGCCTAAGGAATATAATCTTCATAAATTTTTGAATGCATATAATCTAATAAACTAGTCAGCAACATTTATTCATCAAATCATCTGAAACTTTCTGACATTAAAAGGTTCAGGTAGCAAACTTTACAACACTATCACCACTAATTAACAGAACTCACTTCAACTATGCTTTCATAATAAAAATTGTTCTTTCAAATCCAAATATTCAAATTCACTTTTCTTCAGTATCCCACAGTGTCCCGGCTAATCCTAGTTTGAAGCAGCACAATCCAGGAGACCTACCACAAGGTAGCCAACATAAATTGATGTACAGTCAGCATACTGTGGTTAGAATCCTATGCTCTTCCTAGAAACATACTTGGGAAGGAAATGACAGCATACCACCACAAAACATAGGAGTTCGTTTGGCTACACCAGGGCTTCCCAAACAGTGTGCCACAACACGTTAGTGTGTCACCTGAAGTGTGTAGGTGTGTCACCTACAATCTTGGAAATGTGTGTTATTATTTATAAATCATATATTTTAAAAAATAAATAGAAGGTTTTCATGAGATATGTTGTGTCCCCATATATTTTGTTATTACAATTGATGTATGTGTCCGTATCTCTATAAGGGGTTAGTTTAACCTCTGGTTTGCTAATAAAACTGAATTACCGTGTCACAAAATGATGCATGTCTAAAAAGTGTGTTACCAACATGAAAATTCTGGAAAACTCTGGGCTACACTCTCCAATCACCATACCTCCCTCCATGTTGTTTTGCTTGATTACTTCAGCCTGATAGTTAGGGGTCCAGAAGATTTTGTTGTTTGTATTTCTTCCCCACCCCTACAGATGATATTGTTCATTAAAACAGTAGTCAGAAGGAAGGTTATGAGATGTAAAGTTTGTTAGAGTTCAAATGTCCAGAGGGGAACTCTCCAGGTCTCCCTGACATTCAGTGCCCAATCCTGTGGTCAATGGGGGTGAAAAAGAACCAGACTGTAACAGGGACAAACTTTATCAGCTAAACCCCTTCATTAAAAAAACAATAGCTGTAATGAAATAAAAGCTTTACTGAATATCACCAGAGATGGAGTATGTTCTAGAAGCAGGAGAGATTAATCGGCCTGAAAGCGTTTTTAGTGCAGATGAGCTATCTGCCTTTTGAAAGCTGCATGACAGACAGCAGTTGCCGGTTTTGTTTCCTCACTTAATATGTATGGCTTGACTTGTTACATAATTGTGCCAGCAGCCTAGAAGATGAGTGGCAATTCCACGAAAGAAGAAATTTACATTGTAGGACAATCATCAAACTGTGAAACTTATTTTCACCTGGAAGCCTGTGGCCTCATGGGCCTTCTTTAAGTAGTGTCTATGATTCAAATGGAAATTCCCCTCATGGACAGCCATGACAATGCCTGTTGTTTGCATGGGGGTGGGGGAAGCATCCTGTTCACTCCTTCTCAGTTTGCAAAGGATTCACTAGTCATCCTGCAATGGACAACTCAGCTGAGACACCTAGCTTCTGTCAAAATATCTAGGACATGGCTAAACCTTTTGCACTGTCCTTTTACACTTACCACGTATCTTTTAGAATATTCAGTATCTATTTGTCTGCCATTCTGGAACGTGAAAGTTACTCCTTGTTGTTATCACAGACATTCATGAGGTATGTAATGGAAACAATCACTCTGATCTACAGGCTAGCAAAGTTGCCAGTATCTGAACATGTCAAAAGTTGTTCTACAAATGCTATAACCATCTCAACCACATTACTCAGGGGTATGTTTCTTCCATAACTTTGTGGCTACCTGGTAAAGCATTCTTCAAGTGGTAATTTTTACTGTTACAACTGTCCCTCTCCCACTCTTTGGCACATTGGGTAGCACTTAGCTTTTGTTTTGTTTTGTTTAAGACTGTGCCAGACATCTCTTTAAACCAGACCTGCGCAACTCGGCAGTAGATGAGGGCTGAAATTAAATAGGCTAAACTTCTCCGGGCCACAGATAGGTTTGTAGTGCACTTTCCAAGTAAAGTTACAATAATGGTATAATAATGTTTTTATCTGCAAAATAGTTTAATCATTAATTATACTATATTACTATAATTATAATTATTATAGTATAATTAATGATTAAACCATTTTGCAAATAAAATAAACCATATTACAAAAATATGTTTTTATAATATGCTTCAATGCCTTCTCATCAGTGCTGGGGAATGTGAGGAAATGGTGGAAGGCATCACACTGGGCCAACACTGGATGGCTACACATATGGCCCATCTACCAGGCCAGGCCTTTGTGGCACTTGGAAATAAAGTTCTCCTCAAAGTGTCTGGCGGCCTGCTTCTCTGGCAAATGGGGTACTGAGATGACAGGAAACTTTCCCACCAGGCAGCCACAGAGCTAGTCAAAGTGCTTGTAGCACCAGTGCACCTGCTGCCCAATGTGGCTGGGCACCAGCTTGTAGGCAATGTAGCTCTTCATGCCCTTGAATTTGGTCTCCTTGGTGTGGTCTTTGATGGAGCACTGGAAAGGGTATGGGTTCTGCCACTTGAGCCCATAGGAGTCCAGCACCACGCACAGCTTGTCCCCATCCTTCACAAAACCCGACCTCTCACCCAACACAAAGGCTTCGCTGCCCAATTTCATCAAAATGGAGAAGTGCTTCAAGAAGAGGCCATGATCACCTTAGCTGCTGATGCTCTCGAAACAGCCGTCCATATCCTGGTCGCTGTAGAGGCTCAGCACCTTGTGTTCCCACAGGGAGATAATCCGGCTTCTCCAACTTCAAGTTGTATAGTGCACGGGCTCCCAGCAGTGCCATGGCCCGGCTGCCATCCAGGCAAGGTATGGGAACAGTGACATGGAGAAGCCACCCTGCAGCACTGCCAACCAAAGCCAACTTGCCTTCCTCCTCCTCTCTTTCCCGCTGGTTCTCCTCCTGCCCACTCTGGCAGTGCTCACTTTAGCAGACAAATGGGCCGGTTCCTCCCAAACACCCGCTTCCACTGTGGCACCTCCTCCTTTGCCTCATGTTCTCTGGACCTTTTTATTCTCCTCACAAGCCTTTATGTTCTCTCTCTTTCAGTGCTGGAGAGGAATAGTGTGGGTATATATGTGTGTGGCGCGGCTGCGGTGGTGAAGAGAGAACTTCCTACAGCCTTCCTCACCCCTCAGGGACTGAAGAAGCCAGCTAAGCCAGTTCAAATACTGCCAACCACATAGGAGTGCCCACTTCACTCCGTCTGCGTCGCCTGGGTGGAGGGGACTGTGTGATTATGTTTGCATGTGTTAATGGAAGGGGCTGGGTTGAGCTGTGCCTGGGGACTGTCCCACCACGTTGCCAGTTTCGCTAATCCAGGGCCAAGAGGCAGGGCCAGGGAGCAGAATGCAGAGTGGCTGCCCGCACTGATGGGGCTTGACAGGCAAACAGGTGTGGGAGAAATGGAGATGGGGGCCACACAAAATCCTTTGGTGGGCTGCAAGTTGTGTAACCTTGTTTTAAACTAATGAAAGGCTAGTGCAAGGATGCACATAACAAACGTGTTAGGTTACTGCCAAAAATCTCTAGCTTCCAGATGATTCTGAGTTGTGCTCCACACAGAATATAAAGCTTACCTATGAGAATGCATAAATGACCACCAAAAACTACTAGTATAGGTAAGCACCTTGTTTTTATTGATCCTTCTGTGGAGATGGGAGTCTCGTATTAATATGACAGACCCAATAACAAATATGTTAGTTTTATCTATGGAATGTTAATCTTAGTCAAAGCAATGGAATTGATGGTGTATAGCATCTGGGTGGTGACAGACAATACTATTTAAATGTGCTTCATACAACTAGACATTTGAGGGCAGTCTTCAAGGGAAATAATTCTGTATAATGACAGACACAGTCTGATGGGGCCCCTTCAACAGGCAGAGAGCTAAAACATAATTTCCAAGAGTTCATGAAGGGTTACCAGGAAAAAAAATCACTAACAGAACTAGCTTATTGACAAACAAGTTAGATTAAGCATATTTCTCAATAGTTTTGACTAACCTTACCCTTCATCTTTTCATCAAGTCACATATGCCAAAAAAGACTACCATGAAATAGAAAACACAATTAGATAGTGGGAAGACAACCCAAAATTTGTATGCCCATGAAGGCAAGGTTCATATACACTTGATACAAAGAAGGAATCTTTTCACTATCTATAGTGCAGTCAGATCAAACCATTCTGTCACTAAGCAACAAGTCCAGCCAGATACAGCTTTGAGCTCCTTGCATTTCATGTAAAAATGGTACTGAAGGATTCACTGAATTCTACAATGACAGGCTGTAACAAAACAAATGCACTGACCCAATCAAGAATGTGAAATTGTACTTTAATTTCATATCTTCTATTACTCAGTGAGCCTGTTAAGAACACTTCAAACAGAATGGATATAAAGAACATATGAAGCTCAGAAATAAATTGACACAGTATCAGCAAGAAAAAAAAATCAGTTGCAGACACTCTGTAGCTCAATCTATTGCCAGCAAATATTGAATTTGACTCTGATGGCTTCACAACAAAACAAGCTAAACATGTTCTGCTATGAGTGACCATTTGAGAGCCTGTGATTACTCATTTGCAAGCACATTTCCACTTTTAATGGTACACTGTTGTTTATTTTTTCTTTGCAGTTAGGCACATAAAAAGCAGATAATTTATCAAGGTTAAAAGCACTTTTGAAACTAGTACTCACACTTATGATATGCAGCAGGTAGACTACTTTTATAAACACACTGAAAATTCCACTGAAGAATATGAAAAGTAGAAAAGTTCTATATCCAATCCAGAAATTAGAAAGTTACTTTTTAAAACAGAATAATTTCAAGTTTTAAAGAAGTTACTCTCTGACATCTTGTTTCCCCAAAGTAAGAACAATAGTTATTTTAGTTACTTAAAAAAACCCTGAATGTTTTTGTAACCACATTTCCAACCACAATGTTCCAAACTTTCCATTATTAAAAAAGAGATACTTTATTGTATAGCTCCAGAAAATTCAGTTAAACCCGTCTGAGAATGTTATCTTTGGCTCTGTATACATCCAAAAACTTGTTTGAGATACATTTTGTGGCTGTAGGTGGTATGATTCAGTGTAAGTTCTGCAGCATGGTCAAAACCCTCTTTTGAAAAAGGCTTCCAGAGGCTTGTATCAACCTGCTTATAAAGTCTACTAATTTTTTTTATTACAAACTATGACTTCTGGGTGATGCAAATGTAAATAGCACTCAGTAATAATTCTCCAATGGAAGTCTGTTACAAGGATGGACTGGGCTTCTATTGAAAATAGCAGGGTTACTCTCCCATAAACAGTTGCTGATATTGTGAAGGTAGGGTGGATGGCATGAGACACGTGCTGATCTCAAACTATGAAACACTGCATCCTTGCTCTCCCCTCTGTTTATCTGTGTGGGCTTCACTGGGCTTCCATTTAGCTGGGGTAGGGAAGAAGAGATGCCCTTTTGGTGTTTTGAGTCTCTCAGGTGGAATAGCTGTACAGTTTATCAGAAGGCAAGTGATAACAACTATATCCCATTATATTTGTTCTAGGCCAGACCATGCAAGGAATTTTCTTCTGCCATAGTTGCCATCACCACTATTCCTCTGAGTGTGATCCAAGTGTGCGCAACAAAACCAGAAAAAAATATAGCCCTACTTCTGAATACTCATCCCAGTTTTGACTTTCCCTTCAAGGATTCATTCACTAGAGCTGGTATTCTACATTTTGCTGCAGTTTGAATCCTATGTTCCACCATAGCAATGTCATTAGGGGAGATAGATGACCAGCATATTTTATAGTCCCACTGAATTTGATGTGAATTTTTTTTAAAAAAATTATACACCCACTTTCAATGTAACAGTGTACACAGATTCAAATGGATTCTGACAAAACTTAATCCACTTTCCCCCAATACTTCCAATTTTGGCCCACTGGACAAGAGTACTATTGGCAGTGGGGTTACACTAGCATGATGCAACTCTAGCTTCTCAATCTCATAACATAAATAATACTCTGTTTCAGCCAGTGCAGCTTGAACACAGACTGAGCTGTTAAAAATGTTTTATGGGACTAAAATTTAATTCTTCTTTTCTAAAAATCAGAAAGGAAATAATTATATTTGGATGTATTGTTTTTTTCAATCAAGTAAAGTTAATGTACTAATGTTTCTAAGTGCAAAACTAGTGATTAAGTGTTAATGCCATTTCTATATTCTATCACTGCAATTAAAATTTACTATAAACTTTCCAAACTAGTAGAATCTATAAAGTACCATTCTGAAATATTTTCAATAGACTCTTGCAATCACCATGTGATTGAACAAAATTCAAAAGAACAGCAGGAGAAACAAGTAGACAATGAATCTTGAGCATGTGCAATCACAAGAGGAAAGTTTGTACATTCTTGCTGAGAATCAGTCATGTCCTTCACCTGGGTATCAATGGTATTGCTTATGCAGCAGGTGATAGAAGAGGCAGTTTAAGAACTGAGAAGAAAATTGGCAGGGGGATGAAGACATCTATACTCTTTAGTGCAAAGTCTTCAAATTTGCATTGGCTAAAAAGACCCTGTGAAGATCTTGTGTAGGTATTATTGTGGCTATCAGAGTAAACTAGAAACAGTACATCTAAGACTGTTATGGGGAATATGAAAAATTGCAATAATATTTTAACTAGTCATGAAATTCATCCTAGGACTTTCCTAACTCAGGCTTTTTCTGCAGGATGTTGCTGTTCCACATTGGGGACAGGAGAAGGACAGGACCTAGATGACATTTATGCATGACATCATCGTAGTCCTGTCATTCTCCCGTTCCCAGGCGGTGCAATCATGCCTGAAATCATTGATGGGTTTTACCCATCAATGACCAGCGATCACACAGCTCTTCTGCCACCCTCCCACACTTGCCTTAGGTGCAGAGGTCCTTCAAGCACAATGGCTGTGCTTTCTGCTCCAGCACAGCCTGGGAAAGTGCCCAGCTGCGCTGTGGAAGGAAGAGGCAGCGCCACCATGCTTTCTTCATTCATGGAGGCAGCCGGTATGGAGGGGAACATTCCTGTTGTGCTCCCCTCCTGGAAGATGCTCTACCAAAATCTCTGCAGGACACAGCCAGGATCCAGTAAGCTGCAGAAAGGGCCTCAGTTACACAAGAGAGACCCACCAGCCAGCTGATGCTGAGGAATTAAAAGAGCATCCAATCGATGAATGGAATGACTTCATGTTTTTGCTCACTTCTGCCATACATGGGGCCTTGTATGAACTGAATGTGTACATCAGAATCTTCTGCTGCAAAGTGAGGGATTCTGGGTCTTCCATTAGTTTGCACAGTAATGCAGTTGTTCATACATGATAAAGAAAGATTACAGAATGCAGAAATGTGGGGTACATGCCAAGTAACTGGCACAAGTGCATATTAATGCTAAGGCTGAATATAAAGAAAGGGAATGTACATACTATTAAAGGCAATTTGCAATTGTCTTTAATAACACTGCAGTTTGTCATCAATTAATGGGCTAAATTCCAGTCCAGTTCTATATATATCTATTTAGACGGGCTATAATTCACTTGAACTTGTTTGCAGATTATGCAGGTACAGGATTGAGTCATTCATTCAGAAACCTTTTGACTGCTGAAAAAGCACTTTCTACTTAATTAGCAGATGTTTGAGTTTTCACAGTGCTTTTAATGCATATACTTCCAGAACTTATGGACAGCAAGCAAAGTTTATGCCAAACAAAACTCATGAGTTTTTAAAGTGACAGGAAACACCTTGTAGCCTCCTTGTTCTTTTTTACACAGAAAACATAATGTTTCTTCTAAAATGGGGCCTGTTGCAACATGCCTGAGTATCAGCTAAAGGTCATAAAGTAAGCACTCATTTATTTCAGAATCATTATTTTGTTCATGTGCAAATATATTAAAAGAAATCCTCATGAGTAAACTTTTTTTAGCCAGCAATCCAATTACAAATTCATAATAAAAATACAAATTCAGTCTTCATAAACCGCAATTGTATAATTGTTACAGAGTCAGCTGCTCTTGAGTATATTTTAGCGCAGAACTTAAACTACAACTATTTCTCACATTGAGTTAAATTTCAGTAAACCATAACATCATTTTCTTCCTAGTTCTAAAAAAGAAGAAACAAATGGTTCATTGCCAAGAGTTGATCTCATGTTTCCTTAAGGTCAGCAATTCAAAAGGTTCACTCTAAAGAGAGAGAAAAAAATGTGATTTTCCCACGGAGAAAAAGACAGAACACCAGATAAAAGATCTACTATAGGGAAACTGATGCCAAGAGTGGCTAAAAGATGTAACTACACAATTAGATCCATTATCAATAGTGTAAAGCTATGGTTCTAAACCAGTGATGTCTGTACCATAGGGCAAACATAGAAGTAGTTTAGTGAGCTACAAGGGTTTTAGTCATAGCCAAAAAGTTATTCCCAATAATATTATTGACTTAAGGAATCATGTTCTTCATCATCATCATCACCACCACCACCTCCTCTACCACCACCACCACCACCATAATCTATTATATTGTTGATATAAGAATATTATTTATATTCTTTGTACAGCAAAAACAATTATGTTCATTTATGTTCAACAGTATTATTATGATCTTCCTCTACTGATAGAATTATCTTTTTTGTTTGTGTTTATGCTTGGAAATACTACTGCAAGTTTCATGTCTTGAGAACTTACCAAAAATAATAAGTATATCCTTGTAAATACATCTTAGAAAAGATAGGATTTTATTATGGTGGGATCCAAGTTCATTCATAAAGTGGTTGGTGAGGCTTTTTCTACAGAATATTAACAATAATTAGTTTGCATTATCCATTTTGCTTAATTTAACTACCAATATATACATGACTGTATCCAAATATCTACAATCCCAAATTAATTATCATTCATGATTTTGCTACAGGCAAAATCCAGAATTCAGAAGGAATTCTGAATTCTAAAATGTCTATGCAAGGGTAAAAAATGTACTACAGTCTATTAATCTAAACTGAAGAGGAAACAGAGTCATAGTTAAATGGTGATTACTCAGCTATATGTTATGTAGTTGACTCAAAAATTTAAAATGATGACTATAAAACACATTATTTCCATAATTTCATAGGAAATGATCATGCTCACCTTTAAGCCAAGTTTTTATAACTTTGATCTAAGTTTGTTGCAAATGTGTTTTTTTTATTTTAAATGAGCAATTTTCACATTCCTTGATACAAAGTAAGTTTGTTTGAAATAAGTGTGATTCTGTGCAAATAAGGAAAAGAAAACAGCTCTAAAAGTTGTGCTTGGCTTGGCTTCAGGCTAACATACTATGCTCCCAAGTAGATAAAAGTGATATAATTTTGTTTGCATGCTGGGTGGCAAAGAGGTTAAAACATCACATTCTCAGTGTGGGAAAATCCCAAAGTAGACAAAACTATTCTAGTGTTCACTAAACGCTGAAGTACAGATTACTTGTAGTTCTATGTCATTTGATTGCTCTTAATTATAAGATTTTACATAAAGGTTATAAAACACAGCAACTTAGTTTTCTAATATAACTTAAAAGAGAGAATTTATTACAAAAATATCAAACCTTTGCTCATTCAGAATCCTTCCCCCTGACCAAAAAAACCCCCCTACACTCTTGACCAGAATCTCTCACATTTTCTACAAAACTACTACATATTCAACCTGCATCAGAAAATTTTACATCATCATACTCACAGAACATTTTAAACCTTTGGTGCAAAGCTATTTCCTGCACTGTGTACCTTATATGTATATAGCACACTGATTCTGCTCTCTTATTGTTACTATTCTTGTGTTATATGGCTCCTTGACATGCACATACACATTTTCAAATATACATCTCAAGATTCTGGGAGAGGGAGAAAGATCTGCTCTCTGTTTTCAAGTCAGCTGATCTCAGGATGTCCCTAGGGAACTTGTGTATGATGAACTACTTTTGTGCCTTCTTTTTAAGACAGGATTGTGCAGAAATAATATTAAAACATAGGGGGTCTTTCTGTAGTACACTGTTATAGTGCTCTTATTCCACTTTCAACATCCTCTGGAATTCTTGGATTTGTAGTTTACTGAGACCAAAAAGCAATCTGGCTGAGAATTCTAAATGCCTCTCCCTAAACTGCCAACCCCAGGACTCCATAGGATGTTGAAAGTGCAGTAACAACACTATAATAGTGTAGTGCAGAAAGGCCTTTAATTTATTCTTGAAAGACTGAATGTGCCTTCTCACTTGAGCTCATCTACTGCCTGCTTCCATTTCTGCAGAGCTGTTGAGTGGGAGTGTGAAAGGCTTCATTTTCATTTCAGATGAACCACAGTTTGCCATGTCATCTGAACATGCACAAACTGCAGCTAATCTTAACTATGGTGAGTCAAAATCTTGTACATTCAAACCATTCTTTTTGCACAACCATAGTTTAAGACTCAGATGACACACTTACCGTGGTTAATCTAAACCAGAAACAGAATCTTCCACTCATGACATCAAAGTCCTGCCTAGGTCTATACATCTATCTGTATCTGCAGTGTGTACTTTCATTTTCCATAAAAGTTGAACATTCACATTATTTCTTATAAAACACATAAAATGTATTTTTTCATTGTCATCTAAGTCACCTTGCAATGTTGCCCTTCAGGCACAATCTTTTCCCCACAGTGTTTTTAGTTTGTCATAAGCCTTGCACACTTCAATGAATCTATTTATTTAAACAATGAATACACTTGTTCTAAAAGCAGCCATAGCTCCAAGCCCGCTTAACCAGTTGGTAGCCATTTGAGGTTTATTTGTGTATTGATTTTTTAAAATTAGCTTCTGTCAATCCATGTACCAGAAAACAAGAGTTCCAATTAAGCTAGGACTGTTTTCAACATTCTTTCTGTAAACAAAAACACAAAAATAACAAAAAAGATTTGTCCCCAAAACAAATTTTTCATCCAGGTAAACCATTTTGGTGGTATACAAAATGTTTGGTGGTATACCACTATTACTCTATGATATAAACCAGCCATCATAGTGCTGATCCTTCCCCCCACCAAACATTTTAATAACCTGCCCACATAAACACACAATAAATCTCTGATACATTATCTCTGTTATAAAATGCTTGATAAAGATGCAAGTATATCTATCTATAGTAAAAAATATCAAATTAGGAGAAAAAGGCATGCTTGATGCTTTCATCTAAGATGACTCTGGGCCTAGTAACATAAAAACTGAAAGGTATTTTGTTATGTTAGTGCAGGAGGACTCCTATTTGAATAGCATTCCTGACAATAAGAAATCTTGCTCCTACATTCCTTCCAATCAACATCTCTGTTCTCACAGATTTCAGTGACTTTTCCTTGGAGTGTAATAAACTGAGCATTCAAGTACTACAGTTGGTCATTCACATTTGTGGGTTTGATTTTCAAGGCTTTGATTATTTGTGACTTTCTCCACACACCACCCTCAACTATTTCTTTTTCGGGGGAACCTTTCCCCTTTTCGCGGTTCTGATCAGGCTGACCAGCCCCTTAAAAACCCATCTCTGGTGCCCCTCCTCCTCCACCACCAGCAGTTGCCTGGCCAGCTAAGGACTGCCCAATTCCCTCCCACACACCAAAGGAAGGAGATGGGTGAGAGAGAGGAAGTATAGGGCCATCATGCCAACTCACCCTTTTCCCTCTTCTTTCCCTGACCTGGTTTGGATCCTGGATGTCCATTCTCTTCACCATGTCTCAGCTGCCTTCCCACAGACACACACATTCCGATATTTGTGATTTTCTCTCTTTTGTGGGCGTCCTCTGTCCCTGACCTTAGCAAATGTGGGAGGCTGACTGTACTTCCATTGACTATCCTTCCTGTCTACTGTTACCACTTCCTCATCCACAGTAACAGACATTTCATCTTTGATTTATAAAATGTTTGTCTCTCAAAGCACATAAACAAGGGTGGAGGTGGAAGAACCATGTGATAGAAAAAAAAACACATGAAAATGGAGAATGATTAGTGTTTCCCTGCTAAACCCTATCAAACCACAGTCTGTTGAAGCACCAGATCTGTGAAAACCTTTGGCAAGATATATGTAATGGCTTCTAGTGTTTAAATTATCTTTAATCTATTAACTTTTATAATACATTTAGACTGGGCTGTCTAAGAACAGAGCCAAGCAACACACTTCTAGTTCTAATATTTCTTCAACTGAGCCAGCACCTTCAACTGAGCCAGCACTATTCTCCTCACTGTTAACAGAGGGAGAGGCCTCTGATCAATTCTAACAATATAATTCACTAAAACCTACTTTTAACTTCATTGTTAACTGATGAATCTAAGGAATTTAGGTGAAATCATTAAAAAATAGCAAATCAATAATTTAATGAGTTAATGTCCAGCTCTGATTCTACCTATAAGTAATTTTTTTAAAAAAAATCTCACACTGCTTATGCTCAGGCAAGCATCTTAAATTGTTAACGGTGTTTGAAGGTACACTTTGGTCCCTCCTGATAGTCCAGCACAACCTGAACAAACAAAAATACTGTTATGAAATATTTATCTTGAGCTAGATGGCAGCAACATACGCCTGTATCACATGAACTACATTTTGAGAGACTCACATAATCATGCAGAACAAATGCAAAAGCTCTGAACTTCCTAAAATGGTACCAGTGGTTACTTGGACTTCACTTTACTCACACCACTGTTGTATACCTGCAATGTAAAAATATTACCATATATTATTAATTGTATGAATGGCAAGGTCCACAGTGATCTATAAACTTTTATTCCCTCAATCACCTTGAATATTCACCATTACACAAGCAAAGCTAAAAACGTGCTGTAAATTGCTGCTCAGATTTCAAAATCATTAACACAAATCAACTGGCAACTTAATATATTTTCCCTGCCAAGGTCAATTTTAAAAAGTGGATAAAAATAATCTGTCCTCTAGATATCTTCCCCAGTTTGCAAAATCCTTCTTTCATGTGGGACTATCTGAGCATGATGCAAAGTATCACATGACAAAGTGAAAAAAACAGTAAGAATGATCTGCAACTGGGTACACCCTAATGAGGAGTTTGTTGTTGTGTGCCTTCAAGTCATTTCTGACTTATGGCGACCCTGTCACGGGGTTTTCTGGGAAGTGTGTGATGCATCCAAGGTCACCCAGTGGGTTTCCATGACTGAGTGGGAATTGAACCCTGGTCTTCAGAGGGTCGTTCTCCTATGCTCAAACCACTACGCCATGCTGGTGTCAAAAAAGAAGAGAAAGTCTTTGGCACGATAAAGGCATACAAAATCACACACAGTGCACATGTCTATTGTCTCGTAGGCAAAATGTAACGGGAAAGCATGCGCAACCAGAGCTTCTCATTAGACGCAGGTAAAATGGCACAAACTTGTGCAAATATTAAATCGGAGCTTCTTTTAATTATTCATTTTTCAGGTTGCCTTTATAAAAATAAACTGATGGCATGGAAGCTGCTCTGGAAGGCTTTCCGGCCGGCCCCTCCCGAAACTGCAAACCCCAGGATTCCAGAGGAGGTTGAAAGTGGAATCATCGCGCTATAACAGGCCAGTGTGGAAATGGCCAATGTTTCCCACCCCACTCCCGCAGATGCGGTTAGATTCGAATGTGATAAGAGGGGGACAAGCACGATCCTGGTAAAAACAGGGCTATGAAGAGGAGGGGGCCGCTGCAACCTTACTCTGGCCTTTCCTCCCCTCCTCTCGTTTTCCCTTGGCGAACTGCAGCTGCCACACGAGACGCTACCGAAGCAATAATACTCCTATAGCCAAGCGCAGGACGCGGCCGGGCCCGCCGCACTGCAGAACGAGAGCGAAATAAAAGAGGTCCGCACCCAAAATAACGACGGCACTTTATTCCGATGCCCGCTCTCTGTAGTCCCTGGTCAGTGGGAAGGGCAGGTGGGCAGGCGTTCAGGAGGCGAAGCGCGCCGACCCCCTGCCCGAATGTTCGAGATCCCGGGGAAAGAGGCGCGGAGACAACCAGGCAGGCGAGCGGGGCCATTTCCGCACTGGACTGTTCTAGCGCAATTATTCCACTTTCAGCGTCCTATGGGATCCCGGGGTTTGCAGCTTAGGCCCCCTCCCTAACCTGCAAAGCCCAGGAACCCACAGGACGCTGGAAGTGGAATAATTGCGCTATAACAGCGCCGTGCGGAAACGGCCCGGGGAGGCTGCTGGGCCAGAGCGCACCTCCACCTGCTTCCCTGCGAGCATCCCCAGAGGCAGCAGCCATCCTCCCGAGCCCCGCCCCTGGGCAAGAGCGAGGGAGGGAGGGAGGGGGGAGGCCGAGGCGGGGCAGCCAGCCCTCTCCCTTCACACCTACCGTCGTCTCCTTGGCGGCCGCCGCCACAGGGATAGGCAGCAGCCCCCGGCCCGGGTAGCCCGGCTCGCCGCCGCCTCCGAGCGTCAGCCGCCGCCTCTCCGCCGATTCCCGCTCGCCCGGCCGGTCATAGAAGCGCTGGCACAGAAACCAAGCCAGCGCCCCGCCGGCCGCCCCGGCCGCCGCCGCCGCCGCGCTCAGTCCGCTCGGAGGTCCGTCGCCGCCCGCCGGGCCGGCGGCTCTCACGCTCCACAGCAGCCGGCGGGGAAGCAGCCCCGAGCCCCGGCTGCAACGCCGCCACCGCAGGAGCCCCCGCAGCGCTGCCATAGCGGCGGCCGCAGCCGAGTGACGGGCAGGACGGAGCCGGCGAGGCAGCCGCGGCGGCGGCGGCGGCGTCGAAGCCTCGCGAGAGCGCAGCTGCCAAGTGCGCGGCGGGAGACCCCTCCTTTCCCCAACCCCCGCGCCTCCCCTCCCCCTCCCGTCCCCCACCCGGTGGCTTCCCTCGCCAGGTGCCGCCTTTCGCCCTCCACGTGCCTCGGGAGTCGCCTCAGCGCGCCTTTTGGAAACGGCTCGTCACAGCTATTCACTGAAATGGCTGACAGGAGGCTCAATGAATGGGATTCCCGTGCGCTTTTAGTATTGTCGTGGTGCATTATGTTGGAAAGCAGCGGACACCTGCCCAAACATCCCCTTCTTCTGTAGGACCAACTGTTCATGATGCAAGAGCCATATTTGCCCTGTCCTCTAATAATAAGACATTATAGGCCTTTTCCGCACTAGCCATCCGCACTAGCCTGTTATAGCGCGATGATTCCACTTTCAACCTCCTCTGGAATCCTGGGGTTTGCAGTTTCGGGAGGGGCCGGCCGGCCCCTCCCGAAACTGCAAACCCCAGGATTCCAGAGGAGGTTGAAAGTGGAATCATCGCGCTATAACAGGCTAGTGCGGAAATGGCCATAGTCCTCCTGAAGGCGGAGCTTCTCTTTAGGTGCCATGGGAAAGAAAGGCTGGAAAAACCTGCCCATGAATTTCTCAGATTCCTTTTAGAAACCCATGTTGTCACTGTGCATCTAAACCTATATGTGTCTTTTTTTGTTTTGGCTGTGGGAGTGTGTGGCCTACTGTGGGGGCTAATGGAGTACTCCAGTCTCTCACAGTTACCCCCTCCTCAACACGGCCCTGTGCCTGTCTTTTGCTTCCGCTACCGTATTTCTTCTCCCTGATCTCTTAACTTGCAGAGATGTGTACGGTGGCATCCTTTTACATGCTTGCTTAGAAATAAATCTCAGAAAATGGAATGTGCCTTTTATGGTTTGTATCAGTGGCGTTCAACCTTTTCGTCTCCTGGCACACTAACAAGGTGCTAAAAGGTCTAGGCACGCTACCAGTTTTTTAAGACTTGCTTTAAGAAACAAGTATTAAGGTAACGTGTAAGGTTCCATAAGTAACATTTCTCAAGGCATTATTAAAAGTACCAAAAGTACAAAATGGGAAAGAGGGATGGGTGGGCTGTTGGCCTGGAGGAGCCAGTGACCCAATCGGCAGTTTAGTTAGAAGGCAAGACAACTTCTTCCTCTTCCCCACGTACCGCATGCCTTCACACAGTCTAGGCCCCATCACACTACATTGTGACAGTGCTATTATTGCAATTTCAACATCCTATGGAATCCTGGGGTTTGCAGTTTAAAGGAGGCGCATTTAGAATTCTTAGCCAGAGAGCTCTTGAGCCTCACAAAACTACAAATCACCAGTAATGTATTTAAGTCTTTTACTCCAAGTCTCATGTCAAAGGCTCAAGTCCTTGCAAGATACTTTCGAGTCAAGTCTGAAGTTGTCTCAAGTCTTGAGGCCAGTTTCTGAAGTGGGGAGTAGGATCCTTCTTACTCCCCATTATGGAAGCTTCAAAAGCTTTAGAAAGAAGCATCCTTCACTACACTCTGGAGGTGAGTCTTGCCTTCTGTTGTTAGGAAAAGGTTTAGAAGGCTCTTCTGATATGCAGCAGGGACAGGCTGCTAAGCAGACCTCAAGCCTGTTGCTTGACACATTAGCTGTTCCTCTCTGAAAGTTGGCCCAAGTTTTGGGCTTGAGACAGATTGTCACAGGACCAGTAGGCAAAAAGTGATGGAAACGTTGTTCAAACTCGTAAGGTTTTTGGATGAATGTGTCACGTTACTGAACCAAGGGCAGCAAGTCAGTAACTAAAAAGTGACAAGTCATGAGTCAAGTTGCATCAGTGTGTCCTTTATTGCCAAGTTGAATCCAAGTTGAGTCATTGATGCTACTTGAGTCTGACTTGAATCCAAGTCAATTGACTCGAGTCTACATCGCTACAAATCCCAGAATTCCATCAGATGCAGCAACAGCAGTTAATATGGAAAAGTAGCACTACAACAGTGTAGTATGGTAAGACCTCCCACCCATTTTTGCTCCCGAAAGCAAGAATAGCTCTCTAAATAAACTTGGAAGCACTCAAGCGTGTGGAACGAGCTTCTTCTCTTCCTTCCGCTGACTTCCCCATACTTCTGCATAAAGTGCAAGGCACTGTCTTGTCTTCCACAATTAATATTTTTCTTGTGAGGCCCTCAGTTGGTTTTAGCCCTCACCTGCTTGTTTCCCTCTCCAGCTTTCCTTCACTGTTTTCTACTTTACCATATGACTCTCCACGCATGTAGATATTTTCTCATCCATCATGCTGAAATGCCCACCCTGCCCTCCTGCCATAGAAAACTACTGAGGCAGAGATGTAAGTGGAGTGTTTGCCACTGTCCTAGAGAGAGGAGGAGGGTGGGTGGGTGGTCCTTGTTTGCTCAGCAGCCATGCTTCTTTGCTTCTGCTCTCTTGGTTTGAGCACCAGGCTTGAGCATGTGCCTTTTGCACTTCCTCCTGCCACTGACCGGTCTGTGGAAGAGCCAGGGAAGGAATGAGAAGAAAAGGAGTAGCTTCTTCCCTCTTGCTCACATTCTTGTCCACTTATCTGTTATTTAAAGCAAATATTCAAACTGCACAAATCCCACAACATTTTTTAAAAGTCAAACACTTGGCCCAGTGGTTTTCAACCTGCACAGCAGTTCCTGTCATTTACTTATGGCTAGCTGATGAGGCATACTTGCAGATGTTTCATGGCACACACATGGCACAATGACTGAAATGGTATGATGTTAATTCTGTATTAGCAACACAGTAGCCTGTTTTAGACTGATTGAATTGCATGGACCATTCAGCAGGGCCTAAAAAGGTAGCATGAAGTAGATAACAGGACATATTGCTGAGTCAGTGCCGTTCATGAATACTGAGCATCTCCAGTTAGGACTAGAAGGAAGAAAATCCAGCCTGAAACCCTGGAGAACCACTGCCAGAGTTGGCAGCACTGGACTAGTGGACCAATAGTCTTACTGTAAACCAGCTCCCTATATTCCTATAGGATAGATGAAATCCTGAAGTACACATTGGCAATTGACAACTGGGTTAATCCAGGTTATACAGTAGGAAGGTCTGACAGACTTAGGCAAGAAAGAGGATCTTTCACAACTAGTTGGAACCCGAGTGAATAAGCAGCAATGTATTCAACCCTAACCCCTCAACCAGTATGGGAGAGACTTAAAGGGGATTTACTTTGCTTGGAGTCACATTTTTCAGCACTGCCGGTTGCATTTTGCTCCCTCTAGCTACAGGGATCATTGAGACCTTTAGCACGCTGGAGATTTTCTGAAGCTTTTGCTTGAGTCTGAGCATTTAGCCTGAAAAGCTGAGTCAAGTTTTGAGTTTTCATCCTAGGGGCAGCCTAAGTAGTCTCTTGGTTTCAAGCAACTGTGGGAGACTAAAATCTCATAACCTTGCTGACCAACATATGAATAGGCTTGTGTTGCTTCATCATTCATCATTCAAAATGGCCACCATCAAAACACAAAACCACAAGCCTCATCTTCATACTTTCGCTACAGCATTAGAATATGACTTATTCTGATTTCAGAACCTTACTTATTAGAAACAGAGTTACACAATTTGGTTCTGAACTGTACACGTTGTACAAAACTGCATGGCTGAAATTCTCCTATACTTTTACCATATTAGGAGTTTTACTAAAATGTGGAGTCATGCATTCAGTTTTATAGACCTTGTTGAGACAAAAGGGTGTTTCCTCAGGCATATTTCACTGCTGTTTTGGATATCTCATAACTACATGTTTGAGATCGAAAAGACATTAGTCCCCAAAAGAAATTTCAATGTCAATGTTTGCCCTCTGATATGACTAGGGTTCTAATGTATGAAATGATTCCCACTTTGAGGTTATCATCCACTTTTTTACCTGCTTATTACTTGTTGTTTTTCCTAATATCTTTTAACATCTCAGACTGACTTTGGGCATGAGATTTGCATTTACCACTTTCAAATATATCTGTACTGTATGTTTCCTTGAAGATGGAATTCTTAGATATGAATTTAATGATTTTTCAGTAGCACCTGCAGGCTAATCTTTTATTCAACTGAAAAAAAAAAAGCACATCGATAACTACTTGTGCCTGGATGTGTTCCTAAGACTCTCCTACTGAGATGTTTGCTTAATAATAGAACTTCTTTTTAATCACATAGTAAGTATAAGATTCCAGTTTGATTGAAGATATTTTGTGCCAACACTCAACACTGATCTGAAATGTGCTTTTTTATGTCTCTGTGTATTTTCACATTATGTGAACCTTAGTTACGTTAGGTAGCCTGTTCAGTAACACTTTAATAAAATTTCTCACAGTCACTTGAAAATTCATTTTTCTTTATTTCAAACAGGCTACCTAAGGAAGCTAACATTCACATAATTTTAACACACACAGTGACATAAAAATACATTTAGCAGTATATGTATAAACATTGGCAGTAGAAGTAAATGTTACAGAGGAAATACAAAAACTGCCTTGAAGTGATGTTTTTCAGATGCTTGCTATGTTAGAAATTACTCTTGATGTTGCTGGAGTATATTTCTGGACCTCAGAACCTGAGGTCATGGCAGATGTTGTTGGAGTACAATTCCTGCTATTCTGAACTCTGGGCATGTTCGCTGATGAGTACTGGAGTTCCACAATATCTGGAGGATATCTGAAGGACTATATAACACAATGCCCCAAATGTGAGTTGCATTTGACTTGATAGGCTGCAAGTTGTGTTGGCATACTATATGCACATGTGGGAATTGCATAGCCCTCCAGATGTTGTTGGATTGTGATTCCCAGCAGTCCTAGCTGGCCAATGATGAAGGTAGCTTGGAGTTGCAGTCTAACAACATTTGGAGGACCAAAATGACTCCCATTTCTGCTTTAATGAATATTATACGGTTTCTCTGATAAATCTTGTGAATCTTGATGGCTTGTGAATAGACAACGTTGTAATAACATAATTCTTCTCAGTGTCAGGTAAATAAATGGGAAAAACAAGTAAACACCTCCCCCATGATGATTCAGGACTTGATCATAGATGAGTGTGCCAATTTGGTTTGTATTATAGAGTTTTGGCTGGATGAAGCTGTGTAATCTCAGGTATGGCTCCCCAGGTGGGGGCTCCCAGATATCACTTTGATATCGCTTAATTCGGTCCTAGCTGGACCTGCTCTCAGTTACCTCACTCCACATGTTTGTGAGTTCTCCGGACAAGCACGGACATGAGTGCGGCCACTAATTGCTCTCACATTCCAATCTCTTTTCAAGCCAGCAACTTAAGCTTTGCTCCCCGCTTCAGGGAACTTCCCACGGGCACACTTCATGATAGCTGCGCAGCTCTCAGCAGAGCCAGTCCGTTAAACAAGTCATTTACATATTGGCTATACTATTGTCATCAAGCGTTAAGCTCATCATGTTAATTTGACCTTTCTAAATCCTTTGTCCAGCGCCAAAACTCCTTTTGTTCTTACCTGGTTTGCCATAGCCGAGAGCTACAAACACCCCTATATAAACCCCTCACTTTCAAACAGTCTTCGGACTACCTTGGATTGCTATCCTGCCCTGCTGCTGGCCGTCTAAGGAAACTCCCCTCAGCCAGACACGCTGAGCTTTCTCCCTCTGAACCCCATCTCTTCGTTTCTCCAGGACAATGAGACCAGGTGTCGTATTACCTATCCTTATGCTTCCCCGTTCCGTTTCCTAGTTAGTTAGTGTGTGTGTGTTATTTATTTTCTGTTGTTTATCAATAAAACTGTTATTTTTGGTTACTTTAAAACTTGTGTGCCTATTCCCTGACCTGAAGCCGTAGACATTGGGTTTTAAGATCCTTGCAAAGTTACCCTGCCTCTCACTAGCCAAAAGAGTGTTCAAGCTAATTTTCCCCAATTTGGTATTTTATTTGGCAATCTGGGCTCCCCTCCTGGGACCCCCAAAAATACAGGGTAACTGCTGGGTCATACCCTCTGACTATTCCGATTTGGCAGAAACAATGTTGTCTTGATTAATACTTTGTTGTCCCATTTTTTTTTGCATCTGCCTTTAAAATATCCCAGTTTCCCTCTCCTCCTCCCACTTTCCCCCTTTGTCCTGAGCTTACTTCAAATGTTGCAAAGTGAATGCAAGTGCAAAAGTAGTTTGCACCCACCCAGCAGGGGGAAAGGAAGGAGGGGATAGAACCTTTCCCTTCCTGGCAGTTTCAGGCAAAAACAAATTGCTGCAGCCTCACTTAGCTTTTGTGTTAGTTTATTTAGGGCTGTGATCCTGTTGAAGCCATGGCTGACCTCTGGAATGGAGAAATGGCCAGAATGGTGGACATAAATGCTGCTTAGTGTCCCCTCCCATGAAGTGGAGCCAGGTGATCTCTCTGATATATTAGAGAGCTGGTGGTGATGAAATGAGCAGGACAGAGACTATAGCTATGATGGTAAAAACCTCAAAAGGGATCCAACCAAACACAGATAAGTGCCCAGTGGAAGGCATACTTCATGGCAATGGTGGAAGTCAAAAAATCTCACATCTCTGCCATCAGTGTATCTGTACAGAGATGTCCATCACAACTTTTGCAACTGGTTAGGTGCCTGCTACAGTTTGCCCCACAAGAGCAGAATACAGACCACCAATAGCTCACTGTGAAAAATCTGCAGAAAAAAGTTACTTGGATCTACTCTGACTTGGATGTTGTAGTTTATAACAGGTTTAGTGGATGTAAACTCCTGCTTGCTCTATGTTGTTGGATATGTTTGTGCAGCCTGAGCATATGAACAGGATCCTTGGAGATGTGAGAGTTATCGGATGTGCATTAGACTGGTGTCCTTCCCAACTCTTAAAAGCAGTCAGAAGAGGACTAGCTGTGTGGATAAGAGGAGTAATGAATGCCTCACTGTAGAAACGCAGGTTTTCATCCTGCCTAAAAGAGGCTGTGGTGGGCCCATTATTGAAAAACCCTCCCTGAATCCCCCAATCTTCAATATTCTTTTCTTGGGCAATATCAGATCATGTGGTGGTCTCCCACCTCCAGTGGTTTCTGGATAAGACTAATTATCTAGATGCATTTCATCTAATTTCAAGCCTGGCTATGACTTTAATCACCTTGGTATATGGCCTACAGGGGTAATTAGACCAGGAGAGTGTATCCCTCTTGGTTCTGTTGAATCTTTCAGTGGCTTTCAGTACCATTAACCATGGTATTTTTCTGGCCCACATCTTTGGGATGGAATTTGGGGACCTTTGGTTTTGTGCCTTCTGGAGGAGCAAACTCAAAAGGTGGTGCTGGGGGAGGGCCATTTAACAAACTCTTAGCCTGTGGGGTGCCTTGGGGCTTGATTTGATCCTCTATTGTGTTTAATATCTACATGTAACTGCTGGGAGAGAATATCCAAGAGTTGTAGGGTTAGATGTCAGCAGTAGGTTGATGATGCCAAACTTTATCTTTCCCTCCTACCTAATTCCAAGGAAGACAGACAAAATGATTGTCTGCTGTCAGTAATTGACTGCATGGGGGTAAACTAATAGAAATTTTATCCAGCCAAGACAGAAATGTTCTCAATCAGTCAAAAACAGAGCAGGGCACTCGTGTAGGAATGTGGGAGTGGGTGATTTGCCCCGGGGCAGCAATGTTTCTGGGGGAGTCCCGCCCTGTGGCCTCACTCCTGCATACCCTGGCCATGCCCCTGCACACCCTGACCACGCCCCCTGTGCCCTGGCCATGCCCTTCATACCATAGCCCCGCCCCCTCCCACCTCCCCCCAACATTCCAAGCTCCACCACTGGAGCAGGGAATAAGGATTCAGCTTGTGCTGCATAGGGTAACTGTCCCTCTGAAATCTCAGGTTAACAGCTTGGGTGTACTTCTGGACTCAGATCGTAATCAGGATGCCTGTGTTTCACTGGTGGCCAGGAGAGTGTTCACACGGTTGAAACTAGTGTTCTAGCTGTTCCTGTTCCTGTTCCTGGAGGTGTCTGATCTGCCTATAGCAACACATACCTTAATTACTGCAATGCACTCTATGTAGAGCTGCCTTAGGAAACTAGTCCAAAATGCTATGACCAGGTTGCTGACTGCGGCTACTTACAGGGAACATATGGCATCTCTGTTGAAACAGCTTCACTGGCTACAGGTCTGTTTCTAGACAGAATTCAAAATACTGGTTATGACCTTTAAAGCCCTCATAGCTTGGGTCCAGACTGTCTGAAAGATCCTATCTCACTGTATGAACCTGCCCAAATTTTAAGATCTTTGAGGCTTTTTCTTGTTCCCACCATCATCACAGGTGCAATCCATGAGGACATGGGAGAAAGCCTTCTCAGTGGCTCCTCTTAGGCTGTGGAACTCCCTCCCATGGGAGGTTTAGTTGGCAATCTGTCTGCTCTTTTCCCATTGGCAAGTAAAACCTTTCTATTTAGGCAGGCCTTTGGTTTTCCATGGGGAAGAAGGATGTTTTTAATGTAGTGTGCTCCACTTTCATCTTTTAAATTATGTTTTAAATGTGCTTTAAACTGTTTTGACTATGGCCATTTCCGCACTACACTCTTATAGCGCGATTATTTCACTTTCAACATCCTATGGAATCCTGGGGTTTGCAGTTTCAGGAGGGAAATGGCAAAACCCAGGATTCCATAGGATGTTGAAAATGGAATAATCGTGCTATAAGCGTGTAGTGCGGAAATACTGTATGTTTTTTTTAAATAACTAATTATTTTTTTAAAATGTCGGTATAATAGAATTTTAGCTGAATCCTGTTTTAAATTGTTGTAAGCCACCTTATGTCTCATGCTGGGAGAAAGGCAAGATATAAAACATAATAAAGTAAAATAAAATAAACTCAATTCTGGTCTCTAGGTGTTGAGGTGCAGTTAACCTATAAGCATTTGTCCTTCATGCTAGTGGTGCTATGATCCCTTCTTTCTTTGTCCTGTTTTTTAAAACTTTCCAATAATATTAAGTCTTTTGAGTTCTGTCCTCATAGGCTGTTGTTTCTGAATATCTGCATATTTTGTAGAACATGGCTGGTCTCCAGCGATTGGAATGCATAGAGGGTTCCTTGGATTCAGCAAATCTTTTCTAAGCATACATGCTTGAACGAGACGTACGGTGCAGTTTTGGTCTGGATCAAAAGAAGTACAGTATCCAGATTAAGAGGCATAGTAATGCCCTTTCCAACTCGAAGATTCTTTTATTCTATGCAGAGAAATATTTCCTGGGGAGAAAGACTATGCAGCTCTATAGGTATACTGTACTATTTTTTTTAAAAAAATACAAAATAGGAATAGATGACACGTGTCATCTTCTTTTTGTATTTCTACACTCTTTGGCTTCTTTTGGGTGAGGATTTTGACCTGTGTACAGATATGCCCAACTAATACTTGCAAACAAATTATCACATTCCCCCTTTTTTCCAGAGAGATCACTACCACCATCAAAGGCACTATCTTGATGGGACAACATTACATCCATAGGTATTCCAATTGTCACTCCACAAGTAAACTCTTTTATGTAATAAAACCAGAATTATTAGTTTCTTCCTGCACAAAAGAAAGCCACCAAAGCATCTCTGAGACAACATACTATTCTTACAAAACATCCTGATACTACATTGCTTGTGCAAACTATAATAATTACTTGCTTTGGGAATTTTTAAGAAAACAAACAAACCCGGACCACCTATATATTTGTTCAACACCACTGAAAGTACTGTTCTAGGAAGTAAAGGGAAAATGATAAGATTGAAGTATATACCTGAAGTAGAATAACGTGCTTTTGCAAAAACACTCTTCGAATGTATTTAACTTTCCATGATAGCAAAACAGAAGGAGAAAAAAAAATCTTGGCTGTTATCTTTTCCTGTCACATGACTCATGCAAACAGTAAGGTGAAAAAAGACTCTTATCGTGTCTTTCCCGGTACTTGATAAAATGGCATAACTGCTTCCGAGCGCAGACATGAAAGGCTGTGCTTGAAAGAGGTCAGTTTGTTTTGTATTTCACTTTCACTCCTGTTCTAAGCATCCTGATATTTGCTTTCAAGATGCTATGTTGCACTTGCAATCAATCCAGTTTCCAAAACTTCATTGGAGCTGATTAATTGGATCATTGTGATTGTCCAGCTGTTCATTATTCAATGTGAAGTTTGGAATGCTGATCCCTAAGTTTTCTCCAGCCCCCAGGAAATAAGTTACTTTTTTTGGACTATGATTGCCAGAATCCCAATCCAGTTTGTGGTCTCCAGAAAAGCATTTTTTTTTTCAGGAAGAGATCTGAGTCCAAATAGGTGTGCAGTCCACCCAGTGGACACTAAAAGACCTGTACAATTTAATCAATGAACCAAGAAAGATTGAGATTTGAAACTACACTGACTAATGTCAACAGATGATGTGTGTTGCTCTAACTCTCTAGAGACAGTGTAGTATAGTTGCTTGAGTATTAGATTAGTACTCTGGGAGACAGCATTTAAACCTCTATTCAGCCATGAAAACCTGCTAGATGACCTCGGGTAAGTCATACCATCAGGGGAAGACACCGCTAAGAAATCCCTATGAGAGAGATGCTGTAATTTAGAGTTGACTTGAAGACACATAACAGCACATTTATTTCCTGTGTTTTTAAAAGCACTTTTGCCTTAACCCAGGTGTCAGGACGGCATGTAACATAGAAGCTTCCGCTCATGAACAACTTGAATGAGAAGACAGATACCCAGTAGCAATTCCTTAAAAACATACCTTGCCTCCAGATATGGTCATATTGCAACCACCATCATCCTTTATCTTTGGTTGCATTGGTTAGAGTGAATGAGAGTTGCAACCTAACATCCGGAGGACCACAGGTTGCCCACTCCTAGTGTAGCCTAAACATTTTTGTGGGAAAGTTTTCATATCTTCCTTTTTCAGTTGGTATGGTTCAATGTTTCATAGACTGCAAAGTTCTGAGACATCTTTTAGTGAGTCTGATTTTTGTGTGTGTTTTAAGTTGCCCTCCATCCAGAGCTTTAGAAATGAGTTAAGCTACAAGAGATATATATAGTATTAATGAATTAAATTGTTAGAACAAATCTTAGCAGTCTACATGTACAACAAACTGAGTAGCACACATGCAGTCCAACAAACTGATCACTACGAACATTGTATTTTTTCCCAGTCCCCTCAAATTTGGGAGATGAAATATGCCTCTGAAACATAACATCCTATGGTTGCAATCCTGTTCCAAGGAGGTTCCAATCTAAAGGAATAATGTTAGGGCATGTTACACAGGTTTCCTGCAAAAGCTGAGCAGAATGGGCTTTGTCAGTGTCTGGATGGAAGACGATTTTGTTTCACAGAAGATCTAGTTAGACATGCACTAAATGTTATCCTCCAGATGTTGTTGGACTGCAACCCCCAGTATTCCTCACCACTGGCTAGGCTGGGTATTTAGCTGGAAACCGCATACCACCAACACTTGGAGGACTGTGTGATTCCTACCCCTGCTGTAGCATATCCTCCAGTATTTCATAGATGAAAACTTGGACACATGTGGCTCAGCAACATCACCATGTGGTCAAATGGGCATGGTCAGGCAACAAGAGAATAGGGTTGTTAAGGATAAAGCACATAAAGCTACTGTTTCAAGCAGAAACATTGTGGAATTTATGTACCAAGTTTAAGAATCCATGAAAAAAAGTGGGGGGATGCAAATGAGCCAGCTGGGAAAGGCAAGACTCCATCCCCTCCTCTCTTTCCAGCTGAGTGGAAACTACTTTTTAATTTTGAACTTTGCAGCAATTGAAGTCAGGTGAGGACAAAGAAGGAAAGTGGGAAGAGGACAGAGAAACTGAGACATTTTCAAAGTGGCTAAAAAGTGAGATGACAGAAGATTAACTGGGATTGTTCCTGCTAAACTAGGACAGTTGAGGCTATGCTGTAGGGGTGCACAGGTCTACATAACCTCCATCTGTGCATCTGACAACTTATTATCTTAACTAAGAGACAAAGTACATTGAATGGACCATGTTGAATTTTACTTGCCTGTCAATGCAACAACTATTCTTACAGCTTGGAACAGTAGACATTAAGCTCCCAGATCTAATATCCTCTCTTCTTCATGCTTATGTTCCCAGTATCTTGGCCCGAACTGAATACTTCTGTGTTCAAAAATAAATTAATTTGTTTTTTATTTGTTTTAATGTTTGGTTATTGTTGTTGTTGTTGTTGTTGTCATTGTTGATGGCATTCTTGGGTAAATCTATCTTTTGAGACAGAAGTGTGAGGACTACCTGTGCAACTGGGTCTTCCATAGATTTTGCAACTTTGATCTAAAGCTTTGATTTAGCCCTGCAATTAAGAAGATTTGGTTCAAAGCAAAAGTCCACTGGTTGATGTTTTACACTGAGGTGATAATGTTTACACAGATGTGCTTTGAAAGCTTGATTATGGAGGATTTTTCAGGTCCAGCCACATGACAGGCTTCTGTTATTTGAAAGGTAAACTTATATAACATCTATCTTCAACAACTTTCCCAAGTCTGCCAGCACACACTCTTTCTCTCCTTTCGAAGTGATTTATCTGATCATTGTATTTAACATTATTTTCATTTTGAGGTTTTAAATCCTTCCACAATAAATCACTTGCTTTCAACAATCTTCTCCTCTCTCTCTTTTTTTTAATCACTCAGGTGCACACAGGGCAGTACTTAGGACTGCTGTGATGAAAAGGTGTTGTGTTACCTGCTTTAAGCCACCTGCCAATTAATTAGCCCCGAACTCTCTCCAGCAAATAAAGCAAAGCAGCCAAATCCATTTGATCTCCCAGATTTACATGGTGACTGAAAAGACACATGGAAAGAAACTTTAAAAAAAACACACAGAAGAAAAACACCACCCTATTATTTCCTATTGCTTTACAACTTCTTTTGTTAGTTAAACAAAAGTGTAAACCCAGTGAGCATTCTGCCTCACAACCTTTTCAAGATTTTAGTTCTGAAAGATTTCAAACAGGGAAATAAAATTTATTTTGGTGACAATATATAGTACATTGAAGTTGGTGAGAGTACATGGTTAAATACTCTGTCTCTATGTTTACAAGTTGTCTGTTGACTTACAGGGAAATCATTAATTTCATAGGGTTTTCTTAGGCAAGGAATATACAGGTGCATTTTGCCATTGCCTTCTGAAATATTACCTACAGCCTCTTGTATTCCATGGCCGTTTCCCCATTCAAGTTCTAACCAGAACTGACCCTGCTTAGCTTCAAAGATCAGATTGGATCTAGTGCCTTTGTCGTATTAGTCAATCCCATGTGAGGCCATATAATGAGTGGACATCATGGACTCCTCTTTAACAGGACTGGATTCAGGTGAACTATGAGTAAGCAATCATATCACTACTTTGCTTTTTCCATCTGTGAGAAAAATAAGGAACTACCTCAAAGGTTTATGAGGGAGAATCAAATAAGAATAGCAAATCATTTTGCATATGAAAGTTTGATTAATGATAATGAACTTTATTTATTAATATCCCAGCATCGTTCCACCACAAACCTACTGAATCCTCTATGGTAAAGAAGGGTGAGATCATGCCGACCCAATGTAAACCAGCAAGCTTAGTGGCTAAGTAGAGATTTGAAAGCAAAACTCTTTACACTAGGGGATGAGAGCCTTCAACCCACAGATGGTCTGTATACAGTCAGCCCTACACATTTGCAGGTTTCACTTTTGTGGATTTGATTATTCACGGATTGTTTGCTGTCACCTCTGCTGCCTCCCTATGCCATTTTTGATAGGGTCTGCAAGCCTCATGAGACTGAGAAACTGTGAAGGAGGCTTGTAAGTCCCTATTAAAAATGGTGTGGGGCAGCAGTGGAGGTGGCAGTAAGCCACACCAGCCACCCACTTCTGCCTTGTGAAGGAACTCTGATGCCTCAAAGTAAATCCATTGTGGGTTGAATATGGTGATCATATTTTTGTGTGTGTGTGTGTGTGTTAAATATGGTTTGGGAGGGCCTAGAGTTATTCACAGTTTTTCCACTTTCATGGGGGTGCTGTGCCTCTAACTCTAGCGAATGTGGAGGGATGACTGTATCTTGCAAAGAATAGAGAAAGACTCATCCCTGCAGTTTCATAGAGCCCCTGAGGCAGCTTTGGCCTTCTTTGTTGGTAAGTCAAGTCCTGGATTTGGGAATCCCAATATTATCTCCAGTGATTAATGAGAGGTAACGTCAAGACCATCAGCCCTGCTCATGCTTCCAACTGGGAAGGTTTAAAACAAGTTGGAAAGTTACTTTTTGAAATAATTTTTCAAGTATTAGTTACACTATTTGCAAAGTAGCTATGGGTGTTACTTTTACAATGTTGATTAACAATACTGGAAAATTAACTTGTTGTATTGCTTGCTGCACTACTAATTATGTTTCCATTATTTTATTATTTTTTTGAGGGGAAACCTTAGGAGTGATTAGAATAATAAAACTTAAAACAGTTTCTGTCAAAATACCTCTAAAGGTGTCCTTCAAAAGTAACATTTTAAAGTAAATGGAAACTGTTACTTGTTAAACAAATAAACTCCTGTCTCATTACGTTACATCTTTCGAAGTATAGTTCTATTACAGCATTGTTATTTTAAAAAATAGTTATAGGTAACTACATTACTTGTAACTCATTACTTCCAAGCCCTGGGGATAGTCCCTGTTATCTGTGCTCACTGGAGATAATAGTAGGATTCTAGTATTCATAGGAATCATAATACTGTCATTTCTGATCAGTGACCAGAGAGTGCAGTGGGATACCCTTTGCATGTCCTTTGCCATATAACTGGAAAAACTGAGAAAGGAACTTTGAGGTGAGAGGGCAGATTATTCAGAGCTGGGATTTGTGATTATACCCCTGCTCTACTGCAACATCCAAACTGTCAGATTGGTCCTAGGAGGCAATGCTGTGCCCCTGAACCCCTCTGCACTTATCTTGAGCAAAGTCCAACAGTATGACCACTGTATACACCAGTATATATCACTCTAGGTAAGCAGATAATTTAGTATATGAATATTCTTCATTTAGCTGGCTGCTATATCCAAGATTATATTAAAAGAAGTAACCTTATATTGGAGCTGAGAGCCATCCATCATGGGGGCTGAGCACTGCAAGATAGAGAGAACTCTCATATGTAGAACCTAATGATTTGGGGGAATTCAGTCATCAATCATTCATAACCTACTTCTGTTCTGAGCCTGCTCTTGACATAAGATTTTGCATAAAGCTTAGGCTTATTCATTTACTCACTAATTCACCAGCAGCAGTATCAAGATTGTTCAAATACTACCATAATTCATGGACAGTTGAAACTGGACACACACATGTAGCCTACCAAGCTCTGAATTACTAGAAATATCTGAAACTCTTTCTTCTGTTCCTCGAAACTGGGCCCACACCAGGCTGCAATGCTATATACACTTACCAGTTGATCTCAATGAGGTTAATCTCTGAGTTAAACATGGTGGACAAGGTACCGCCCACAGACTGTGGAATATCTACAACCCTGAGTCTGCCCCCATCTTAAATAAATAAATAAATAAATAAATAGGCTAATGGCCACGTCGTCAATCCGTTTTATGGTTTTCCATTGAAAAGGCAAAGCAAGACAAACCTTTTCCAGTCTCTCTTTGACCCAGTTCCATCTGTGTTGAGTCCTGGGGCTGAGAATGTGGCCCTCAGGCCCACAAAATGTATCTACTTTTGGAGTACACACTAAGGCTCCTGTGCAAGGCAACTTAAAGTGCAGATGAGAGAGAATGCTGAGCTGTGAGATGTTGGGCTACTGTACATTTTTAACTGAATCTTTACTGGAATTTAAAAAAAAAATGGCAATCAAGTATCTATCGTCTGATATGATACAGGTAAGAATCCCTGATAGGAATCATTCCCCTGCAAAGTAGGAGCAGATTTACATTTGTAGAGTAAAATCTGTGTATTATAATGTAATATAACATTTATATATAGGGAAAAATGACCTGGCAAAGTATGAATTTTGATTCTTTAAAACCTGCCATACTTGTTTACTCGAATGTATTTCTATAGCACTTTAGAGTCTGGTTCTCTGAATTTTGCAAGGAAGGAGGGAGGGAGAACGTTAAATGTATCACTTTTCTGTTGGCATAGTATAGTTAACTCATAAAGTATTGTGATCATTTCTGCCTTTTTCAGTGGAACAACATCCAGCATTTAAATATGCCTTTTATACAAGGTTAGTATTTCTCAGTTCTCTTTCAGAATACCATGTCAGTTTCTATTTAAAATAAAAATATTACTTTATTTCTTCTTTCTATAACTTGATACCTCACGATTCAACCAATAACTGTTCTCAGAACAGTTCATGACACAATTCACACCACACAAGTGATAAAAACAATGAGCCATGAAGCAATGGAAATGCAATTCAGTAAGAGGGCACACAAAATACCAGCACAAATGAAAAATAAAGCCAAGTCTTAAATGTCTGAGAAAATAAATACAAGTTTCACCTGATGCCAGAAAGATGTCAAAAGGATTATTTAGCTGGCTGCAAGCCTTACTGAACTCGGGAACTATCCAAGGTGCTGAACTCATTCTGGGTATAGGCTTAAGTACCTTGGCTAGATCCTTTAACACTGGGCTAAAACCTGCTGCTGATTCACCACCCCACTGACATGGAAGCCACTGGCTGCCATATCCTCACAGGTTTGTTGTATGGATAAAAGGAGGAGGAGGAGGGTAATGTATGCAGCCTGGAGCCCATTGGAGGAAAAGTGAGAAGATAATGGTGGTGGTGGGATGTTGATGGTGATCCATGGTCATTAAACAAATAAAAGAGTATGGGTATTGGAGATAGAAGAAGGGAGAAAAATGCAGATAATTAAGGAGTAGCTTCCCTCTACTTAACTGCTGACATTTAATCAGCTTTGGATCCATTTGTCTTCTTTTTATCCATCCATCAATCACAATATTTGCTAGAAAGTAGACCTTACTGAGCTGAATCGTACTTCCTTCTGAGTACACATGCTTAGGATCATGCTATCAAATTACTTTAAATGTGTGAAATGTTTGGCAGCATGATGTAGTGGTTGGAATGTGAGTTTGGGATTTGTGAGATTTGGGTGTTCAAGTCCTCACACAGCTGTAAAATTCAGCGGGTCATTTCAGGCCTGTCACTCAATGGCCTACCTCACAGAGTTATTGTGACAGTAAAGTTGTGTAAAGGAAAGCCTCCTATGCTACCTTGTACTCATTGGAGAAAAGGCTGTACTTAAATGTAACAAGTAAATAAATGAGTCCTAGGCCAGTTCTGCACTGGACTGTTATAGTGCTATTATTCCACTTTCAACATCCTATGGAATCCTGGGGTTTGCAGTTTAGGGAGGGGCCTTTGAGGGAGACCCTTCTCTAAACTGCAAACTCAAGGATTCCATAGGATATTGAAAGTGGAATAATAGCACTATAACAGTCCAGTGTGGAAATGGCCCTAGGCTGTTGGAGAAGAGAGCCAGTTTAGTGTAGTGTTTTGCATGTTGGACTAGGACTCTAGGAGCCCATGCTCTGAATCCTGGCTTAGCCTTGGAAACCCACTGGGTGACCTTGGACAATCACATTCTCCCTGTGTAAAAAGAGGGAAATGGCCAACTGAAGAATAAATCTTGCCAAGAAAAATCTATGATAGAATTGCCATAAGTCAGAGTAGACTTGAAGGGACAGGACAACAACAACAACAACAACAACAAGGCTCTTGGGAACTGATGGAAAAGCAAGCAATCCAAGAAGAAGAAGAAACAACCTTCTGGCTTCCACTTTCCCACTGTGCAGGATATTTTGTAATGGGAAGTAACCTACTAGCATCCCATCAGGTGTGCATTTTTGTGTGGAACAGAATGGGTGGCGGCAGGTGAGGGAACTCACCACTTCAGTTTTCTATTTTGAGAAGGCTGGTCAACAGGTTTGTGTCACATCTCTCATCCAAAAACAAACAGAGCTAGAAAAAAACCATTTACTCTGCCAGGGATGGCTGGCAACAGTCTGATTGGTGTCATACGGGCCAAGTGAAATCTACCACCTTTTTTCTTGGGGGTATGTGTTTGTGTGTGTGCTTGCATACATGTTCCAGTAAGTGTTTGAATCTTAGTGAATGTTAACATTTATTGGTAAAATTCTACCAGGCCCAGCAGGACGTGTCATATATCTTAAGCTCATGAATCTGCTTGTTAGCATTCACATCCATCCTCTACAAAAAGACAGTAACTGCCTTTTTACCTGTACATGATGATGCTTTGGGTAGTTAGAGAAGGTGTCTGTGACTGGTGAATGTGTCAGCCTTCTCTGTTATTTCTCTCTGGTCCTCTTCAGCTCTTAAGATTCACTACTGAATATCCATCAGTTACCCAGCACATCCCTGTATCCTATGGGCTTCTTGTTTACAGAGATAATACATATTGTTTACAGAGATAATACATAAGGCCCATCTGAACAATATTCCTGCAGACACTCTTCAAGATAAATGGTGTGTGTGTGTGTGTGTGTCTACTAGAGTCAGCCCTCCACATTTGCGGGTTGCACTTTTGCAGATTTGATTATTCACAGATTATTTGCTGTCACTCCTACTGCCTCCCTGTGCCATTTTTATTAGGGATTGCAAGCTTGGTGAAACTGCAAAGGAGGCTTGTAAGTCCCTATTAAAAATGGTGTTGAGCAGCAGTGGAGGTGTCAGTAAGCCCCACCACCCACCCACTTCTGCCTTGTGAAGGAACCCTGATGCCTCAGAGGAATCCATAATGGGTTGAACATGGTGATCACACTTTTTGTGTGTGTGTGTTAAATATGGTTTGGGAGGGCTTAGAGTGATTCACTTTTTTCCTCCACTTTTATGGGGATTCTGTGCCCTTAACCCTAGCGAATGTGGAGCCATCACTGTACATAAGTAGAAAAGAAATCACTTTAAAGAAAGGGGAAACTCCATCTGCTGATGCCAATTCATTCGGAAACCCCCCCTCCTTCTACTCCCCCCCCTCTGATATTTCTTGCTAGAAAGGCAAGGCGATAAAAGGGACGGGTAATACATGTAACACTTTTATGAGTGTTCTGAAAACCGAGGAGTGGAACTGTTAGATCTTTCGTTTCTTCCCCCTTCCCTCCCTCCCTCCCTCCCTCCCTCTTTCCACCCTTTCATGTGTGTCTGGGCAGGTCTAACCCTCCGGTAACGCCCTTTCTCCTTCTCCCTTACCTTTTCTTGCACCTGTTCACGTAACGCGCTGCAAGCTCCCAGGGTCCAACCCTCCTCCTCCTCCTCCTCTTCTTCCTCCTCCACCACCTCCCCGTGTCCAAACCGGGCTCTCTTGCCTTTTGACCGTCTCCCACTGGCCAGAAGTTAGGACTCCCAGCAAGAGGCGCGGGCAGAGGACCAACGGCGGCATCCTCCTTGGCATCACCATCATCATCAACAACAACCCAGCTTGCGCGCGTCCGTGTGTGTGTGTGTGTGTGTGTCTGGAGGAAGGATGGGAGGGGTGTTTCCAAGGGGGGCGAAGTTGGAAGCTGTGCGCGTGGATGAGGGAGGGAGAGCATAGCTGGGGAACATCAGGAACTCCCCTCCAGATCCAAGAGAAGGAGGAGGAGGAGGAGGAGGGAAAAGGTGTGAGGAGGGGAAGAGCAGATCGGTTTAAGATTTCAAACGCCCCATCACACCGTCGTGGATTCGCTTCACTATTAGCATATCTTGAGGGTGGGGGGAACCTGCCCGACGTACACCTCTATATATAGGGAGAGATCTTCCCCCACGCGCCCTGTTGGTGCACTTTGGGGAGGCCTCTCGCTCGGATCTCGGCTCTTTTCCCCTCCCCAAGACGCCACGACGAACCACCGCCGGGCCATCGCCAGCCACCTCGCCGCGGCCGTCGATGTCGGTGCGCAGAGCCCAGCCCAGCGCCGCCACCCCGATGCCCGCCGAGGGAAGAGACTCCCTAGACAGGCAGCGGCTACCTTGACGCCCCGGCGGGTGGGCGGGAGAACCTCGGCGCGTCGAGAGCGGACTTTCGAGGGGATCCCCTCCGCGCCCTCTCGCCATCCAGAGCCGGGACACCCCCAGCCCGGGGACCGTCCGCCCCCTCCGTTCTTCCCCCTTCTCTCACCCCCCTTGGGCTCCTCCATGGCCCCCTTAGCCGAAGTGGGTGGCTTCCTCGGCGGCCTGGAGGGCCTGGGCCAGCAGGTGGGCTCGCATTTCCTCCTGCCTCCGGCCGGGGAGAGGCCCCCCTTGCTGGGCGACCGCCTGGCCCAGGGCGACAGGAGCGCCCGAGGCGGCGTCGGAGGGTCGGCCGCCGGGGCCACGGAATTAGCCCACTTGCAGGGCATCCTGCGCCGGAGGCAGCTCTACTGCAGGACCGGCTTCCACCTCCAGATCCTGCCCGACGGCAGCGTTCAAGGCACCCGCCAAGACCACAGCCTCTTCGGTAAGGAGAAGACAGAAGGCGCTCGCTGCCCGATCACCCACCTTCCCTCCCTCCCTTCCTTCAGGCTTCTTCTTTCCTTAAGCCTCCTTCAGCCTTTCCTTCCTTCCCTCCCCGCTTTGCGACGGAAGCAATCCATATAGCAACCGACGGTATAGCAACGGAGCTCAGTCTGGGGATCTCCTTCTTCTTTTCCTCTTCCTCCTCCTCCCTCTTTGAAACGGTGGTAACACAAACACAACTTGATCCAGGCCCGAGACGCAGCAGAGACTCGTGGGCCAAGTGAGGAGCAGATGGGGACCCTAATTTCAGGGCATTTGGGGCGGGAGGGGGGAAGCAGCATCTATTTGCAAGATTTTACATCGAAACAGGGCAGCTGGAAATGGCTGGGGGGGGGATGTGCAATTATGAGAGGGTGTGTCCTTGAGCATGTACAGAATGCCTTTCTTGCTTGCTCCTCTCCCCCCAGGGCTGATTTACACAGTCTGCATTCCAGGAACATGGAAAATGGGTCCAGGCCCTGGGTCAAGATAGTTGCAACTAGTGTGCCAACATCTGTTAAGCTACATCTCCATGTGCCTGAAAACCCTGGCTTGGCATTATTTATTTAATTAATGAATTTGGACCCTCCCAAGACAGCTTACAGTAGAAGTTAAAGCAAAAGATGGCTAAAACAATGCATAGTACAAAGCTTTAAAAAGTAGGCAACTGAATTGAAAATGCAGATTTAAAATGGTCTAAAAAGCATCTAAAGATGCAAATATGGCATGCTCCATTAAAGACCCTTCTGCTACAACCAGTTCACAGCTGAAGACCTGTCTCAACTGAAAGATCTTGGCCTGCAGGCTATGAGAGGGAGAGCAAACAGGGTCTCCCAGGGGAAGGAATCCCACAGTTTGGCAGCAGCCACTTTGAAGACCCCATCCTGTGCCTCACCAGTGTACCTGTGATGGTGGCAGGACCAAGAGAAAGCATAGTTCTGAGGTAGCCACAATCACATCTGTACCAATTGGCAAGGGTTGTATGTTATTTCCAACATGGCCTTATTTTCAGTGCAGGAAGTATGCAATTATGTCATGCTGAAAGGGACTTTGAGGTCAGAGGGTGCTGAACTCCAGTAACTTTTGTTTCAGAAACTGTTCTACATATTTGCTAAGCATGATTGTATGTAGGCAGGCTATAATGTAGAAATCCGTATATTGCAGTTGTATACACGTGTCTGACTGAGAGAGGAGGAGGGCATCTCAGTTCTTTCAGCTCTTCATTTTCATTTCCCCAAGGTTTGGATTTTTTTTTTTAAAGTTGATTTGAGTTTCACCATACCTAACTGTCTGCAGTACAGACCTGTCTTCCTCTGCATGTAATGCTATGCAGTGGGAGCGATGCAAAAGTAATTGCATGTAGGGATGCCCTTTGAACAAAGCATTTTGCTGAGCAGAGAGCAATTCAGCTGAACTGAATATACACAAACAGCAGCAGCAGCAGCAGCAGCTGCTGCTCTTGAACATCTATGTAGACTTCCCTCACTTGGTCCCCTCCAGAAGTTTTGAACTGCAACTCCCTTGATCCTTTGCCACATTAATGATGCTAATGATGCTAGCTGAGGCTGATGGAAACTGCTGCCCAGAAGATTGGGAAGCTGCCAACTTCTGGAAGCTGGAAGTATACCTGTCCTGTAAATATCCATCACCATTACATAGGTTAGCTGGGGCTGATGGGAGCTCTAATCCAAAACATCTAGAGGGTGCAAGTTTGGGAAAGCTTGTATTGTACCCATTCTACAAATTGGAAATTGATGTCCAGAAAGAGAGGTTTGACAAAGGCCAGCTAGGGAGTTAACTGAGCAGGTGTTCATGTTTTACCTTATTTTGTGCCCTATAAAGATGATAGACTATAGTTTTCCCTTCTTCAGCCACCATGGCCAATCTGTAGTCCAGTAGTACATCTGGAGGACACCCAGTTAAGGAGCCTGTGCATCTCAGGACTGTGTCTGACAATCTAATAATCGTTGGCTCAAGAGCTTGCTCAGTCTCTCACATGCATTATATCACTTGGATTATGCTTGTTCACTAATAAGAAAGGGAACTTAACCACAAAATGAAGGCTATTTAATTTGTAAAGGAGGGCAAAAAGAGAAGATGGATTTTGGAATTTAAAGTGCACAGCCTTGTCAAAAGAGGCCTGATATTGCTGACAGCCGTTGAGAATAGCCACAAAAGGGAATCAAAGAGGTTTCTCTTAGTCAAAACAATCTGTTGCAAAAGGCTCTTAACTGATTTGCAACGCATTGGAACTACCAATGTTTTCAGAATGCAAGGAACTTTAATTCAACAGAAACTTCTGCACAGAAGGGAAGTCTCTTACAGCATGTAAACACAGAATAATTACTGGGGAGAGAGAGACAGACAGAGAGAGAGAGAGAGAGAGAGAGAAGAAGAAGAAGAAGAAGAAGAAGAAGAAGAAGAAAGAAAAGGAAAAAAAAAGCAGAAAAAAAGATTTGAGATTGAGATCAAACATTCCTGGTGCCTCTTTATTCTATCGCCATTCTCAATAGGTTTGTCTGATGTGGTCTCTTTGTTGATTGAATCACCTGCTTATTATGATTTGGTGTGTGTGGGGGGGTGAGGCTTGTCTTTGAAAATGATATCAGTAAGACAGAATACCTCCCATGTCTTTCAATGAAACTTTGAATATTGGGAACTCCAAAATCTCTGATGATTTATTTGCAGTGGAAAGATTGAATATCTGATATTTGTCAAAGATTTGACTGGGCTGTGACATAGCATTGCACACTGAGTCCCTGACAATTTCTCACCGAAATAATCCAATTTACAGAAAAAGTAGTACAGAAAAGAAAACAATGTTCCTAAATATATGAGACTCAGAACTATGGCTAAAATCAAATGACACTGTTTTCTAAGAAAAACATGGGTGCATGCATTTTTTGTTTTTATTAAAGCAGTAACTGAAAGCTTTCTTCCAAACAATCCAAATATTTGATCACTGTTATTATTTAACAGGGAATGGCACAATCCAAGCAGAGTTTGCAAACCTTATTGATTTCAACACGTGTTGCTCTCACACTGAAATCAATGAGATGTGAAAGTGCTTAATTTGGGCTGGGTCATGCCCAGTACATGGAACAGTGTTGCTAAGGGCTGCATTTTTGTGTGGTTTTGGTGTTCACACTCCCTCAGAATATTATAGTTAGATTTTACATAGCACGCATTTCCTCTGCCTCTAGCTATGTACACAAGTCTTGACAGCAATGTGCATAATTAAAAGTTAAACTAAACTTTTTGCTTTTTGTCTCCATGCAGGCATCCTTGAATTCATCAGTGTGGCAGTGGGATTAGTCAGTATTCGAGGAGTGGACAGTGGCCTTTACCTTGGAATGAATGAAAAAGGAGAGCTATATGGCTCTGTAAGTATTACCATATTATTCCCTCACCCCCGCAGCTCATACTACTCCTTTTGGTGATTGCTTTGAGCCGTGATAGTCACTTAGAATTTTGCAGCTGGTTTTACGGATAGCTGAATCATATTTTGACCTATTTGCTAATTTTTGGAAAAGTATTACTCTAGTCAGTGCTGTAATACAAACTGTGATCTCTGCATGGTGATCCCTTATGGTTATAATCTGAAGCCGTATCTGCCTACACTGTTATAGTGCTATTATTGCACTTTCAACATCCTGTGGAATTCTGGAGTTTGTAGTTTACTGAGGCTAAAGAGTTCTCTGGCTGAGAATTTTAAATACCCCTCCTTAAACTGCGTGTCCCAGGATTTCATAGGACATTGAAAGTGGAATAATAGCACTATAACAGTGTAGGGCGGAAATGGCCTGAGAATTAAAGACAATTGTTTTCAAGGTCTGTTGGAAACTTATTTAGGTTTCATCAGTAGCGTGTGTAATAGAAGTTGAAGTTGCCTTATACTTTACCAGATTATTGGCCCATTTAGTTCAACATCGTCTAATGCAGTAGTAGGGAAAGTGTGGTTCTCCAGATGCTGCTGGGCTGCAGTTCTGTTAGCCTGAGCCAGCACAGCAAATGGTGAGGGATGATGGGAGTTCTAGTCTAACAAGATCTGAAGTGCTACGGAATCCTCAATCCTAGTATAATACTGGTTGCAGCTCTATGGCAGAGTGTCTGGCAGGGATCTTTCCTAGAGATCTTTTCCTATAAATTGCTACCAGAGCACTTAATTGGAGATGCCAGGATTTGAAACTGGCATCTACTGCCAAACCAGCATGTACTTGTGTGCTTGCTTGATTACATTTCCAAGCTGTCTTCCAAAATGGCTTACAATACAGAAAATATAGTGGAATAAAAGAAGTTCATAAAAGTATGAATAAGTTTAAAGAAAATTTAAAAATAAAACTGTTAAAGCCAAACTAGACATTATATTTGTCACATAATTTTCTCTTGTGCAGCTCTTACTCTGTCACACAGAGACAGGTAGAGTATAGGACTGGAGAACGCAGAACAGAAGTACTTTTTTGGACTACAAAATCCCAGACTTTTCCAGGCAGCATGGCCACTAGCCATCCTGGCTGGAGGATTCTGGGAGCTTAGTCCAAAACGTAATCTTTCCAAGTTCTTGTCCCAAAGGCCTGGAAAAGCATGCAAAGTTGTTTAGTAGCTAATCATCCCCTTCCAGTGCTGGCCTTAAAAATTAATTGTGCTCCAAGCTTTTTAAATCCCTACTGAAATAGAAAAAGACAAAGGGAAGAAGTGATGCAGTCAGATGACAGAGATAGTATGATTTACTTCCGCATTGTGATTATGCATAGGGAGTCTCTCCATATGTTCTGGAGTATCTTCTTTCTTTCTTTAATGATAAAACAATGCCCTAAAAATGGGGAGCTTCCCAAGCAGTGGTTTGACTTATGTATCATTTTTGTTCTGAATGTATTGGATGTACAGACCTAGGACAATTTCCACACTACACTGTTACAGTGCTGCTATTCCATTTTCAACATCCTGTGGAATCCTGGGGTTTGCAGTTTAGAGAGAGACCTTTAGCATTCTCATCCATAGAGCTCTTTGGTCTCAGCAAACTGCAAACCCCAGAATTCCACAGGATGTTGAAAGTGGAATAATAGCACTATAACAGTGCAGTGTAGAAAGGCCCTAGGTAAATTGATTTGTTCTTATCCCACCTTTTGAAAGTAAATATACTTCCGAGGTAAAACCAACAAGGATTTTCTTGTTGAAGGAATGTTACATAAAGAAGATCCCTTTTCTTGAATAAAAAAATCTCACTTGCTTTATCCTTTTCCATAGGAGAATCTCACTCCTGAATGTGTCTTCAGAGAACAGTTTGAAGAGAACTGGTATAACACTTATTCCTCCAATGTGTACAAGCATGGAGACTCAGGGAGACGCTACTTTGTGGCCCTTAACAAAGATGGCAGCCCCAGAGATGGAACCAGGTCCAAAAGACATCAGAAATTCACCCATTTCTTGCCCAGGCCAGTGGACCCTGAGAGGGTGCCTGAACTCTACAAGGACGTATTAGTATTCACCTGAAACTGAACATAAGTGAGGAATAGAATCTTGGCCTCAACAGTATCAAAAGCAGGAAGAATTCCTGAATGCTGAGGAATTACTGAGATCTAGGAAGCCAGAAGGTCAGAAGAGCTGTTTAGTGGTAGACAGGCCCTCATTGTGTAACGTATGGATTTAGGAGAATGAATCTTAAAGCCAAGAGGACCAACACCTTTTAGGTTTACTCTCTCTTGCACTGAACTAGTAGACAAGAGAAGTTGGAACTGGACTCTGATCAGACTGTTGTGGATTACTTTTTCCTGTATTTAGAACAACTACCTAAAATGTGTGGAAATGGACTAGAGAAAGGTAGATGACATGTGGAATCAAGGAATCAATGGCAAACTACTGAAAAATGAGATCACCCATGTGGATTGTCAACATGAGGTGATATGAACCTGTGTGAACCTGAAAGTGACATCTGGATTTGTTTTTCACTTTCAGGATGGACCTAATTTATATACATTCAGAGTACATATATTTATTTTAAATATTTATTTATTACAGAGTTTATTTTTTACTGGGCTATGAAGAGAGTACAACCCTTTACCCCACTGAAAATCATTTATGGTGCCAATATTTACACCAAAGTCATATCATGGTACAAAATGAAAAGAGGCAATACATCCCCAACACTACAAATGGAAGAGCATCCTTTGAATGTCATTGCGATGAGACAATCAGCTGAGGGTCTGTTTTTATGCACATGCCTAATGAATAGCCTTAAACAAGAAAGTGCCTTGCTTGTCTTAACAACTTGTGGGATTGCCCCCTCTATGTGTACTGAATTAACCATGTGCATTAAAAAGGGAATTAAAGGTATACCTCTATCGGTCTGTTCCACTGTTATTCTTTCAGGTAATAATCCACCAATTGCAAATGTGATGGGAGTGAATGGGAAGGAAGCAGTCTCTCTGTCCCACTTCTGACATCCCTATGTCTTAGACTACACATGGCTGTCATTCAGAGGTTTCTCTGGTCTCTGTGCTAGGTACACATAAGAAATTTACAAAACACTATGAAAAAAAAGGAAAAGGTGATTGGCCTCTGTTGATACCATTGCAAATCATTTGTATAATTTTATTATAAGAAATATATGCTTTCAAAATATACTGTTATTTTCCCATTTAATTGTGAAGATATCACAGAGTAGCCATTGAACCTCATGCCTCCCCATTTCTTAAATCTGCATGGATTTAAATCTGCTCTTGAAATATGAGATTTGTGAAATCTGCCTTTGCTTTTGAAATCTGAGACAGTGTTCCTATAGTTTGCTATTTCATTGGAACTGTGAATCCTAAACACATTTACTAGGAAACAAATTCTGCTCCAGGAAACTTATTTGTGAGTTAACATTCTTGGAATTAGTCAGTTAAATTCCTTACATTCACAAATATACAGCTTTAACAAAAGCCCTTTCAAATAAAGCATTTATATGTATATTGCTAGTATCATTGAGGCCTTTGATCTCCTGAGAAATGCTGTAGCTCACTGTATGTTAAAGGTTGCTGGAAAGACCCATGCCCAAGGCTTTAGGGAGCTGCAGCTAGTCAGTGTAGACCAGTCTTCTCCTGTCTGATATCCCTGCAGATGTGTTGAACTACAACAAACATTTGTCACCCCCAGCTAGCATGACCATAATATCATGGAAGACACTAGCTAAAAGAAGACTGTGTAGACAGTACTGAGCTAGATGGACCAATGATGTGGTTCAGTGTAACGAGACTTGCTATGCTTCTGTTTTTCATAGTCACAAGCAGTACACTTAGAAGATTTGTTTATACAAATAGATGGAGGTGAATGCCACTAGGCTACAAGGGAGAAGAGCTTCTATTATGTTTATTTTAGGGCAGAGGCGTTAAAACCCATCCTCAAATCTGCAGTTTGAGGATGGTGGGCTTGGATTTCCTGTTTTCTGAATGAAATGCAAATTAACACATCCAACATTTTATGCCCAATAGCTTTGAAAAGTACATGTGATACATTTGCTACCCATGTTATAGAGGAGCTCTTTACAAACTATGTTCACAGATTCTTCCATGAGACTTGAAAGAGAACCACTTTACTATTGATCAGTAGGTAAAGAGATCTTGTAGCATCTTTGAGAAAAAAAAGTTGGTAGCATAACCTTTCATGCACTTGGGTCTGCTTCATCATACTTAAGTGTGCGAAAGCTACACGACCACCTCCTTTTCCCAGTTAGCCTCAAAGAGCAAAGAACAAAGAGCCCTCTGAATACTCTTTCATGAGACTATTAGTAATGTTAGGCATCTTTCTGCTATCAAAACCCAGAGTCTTAGAAAAGTTACATTTTCCCAGAATTTCCAGTTACAGCTCTTGGAATTTCTCATCTAGTGTGGCTATTGGCTATGCTAGCTGGAGAATTGTGGGATTTTTAGTCCAAGAAATAACTTTCCCAAACTTTGCTTACAATTTTCCACACTGCATTATTCTAGCAGTGTTGTTCTGTCTGTTCTAAGAAAGGGAGTAAGGGAAGAGTAAGAGAGATAGGTCTCAGTTTATTGGGGATCTCTGAGTGATATAAGATAGATTGGCAAGGAATTCTGACTCACAGCTGTTCAACAATAACAGCAACTAAATGATCCCTAACATTTAATTATACAGATTGAATGAAGAAACTGTGCAGCAACAAGTTGTGCAATTTTGTCTGGAAAGACTATGAGTTCCATTCAGTTCTGAGCTTCACTTCACAACAAACTCTTGGGGTCAGCATCTAAATCTGTGTCTTTTACATCAGGCTCAGGTTTGTAGACCTCAAGTTTATGCTTAAAAAGAGATCTGCTCACCATTGTTCTTAGGTGCTGTTTTAGTCAATCTAGGACAATTATGAGGATCAATATGAGTTTGATATAACTTGGGTGTGTACAGATTTACATTGTGGTTAGGAAGATTTTGCAAGCTTTTATATCGGAGGATTCCAAGAAAAGAAACAAAGGTAACTTGAGTTGCTTACTTCCTATTTCATTAGTATACAATGTACACTATAATGTACATATATAATGTACAAAATCTCTCAAACTCTTACATGGAAAATACAGAATTTTATACTGTTTACAAGAATGAATGTACTTTTCAGAGCAGTTGCTGCTTCTCAGGAACCTAAGTAAGTCAAATGCTGATATTTAGTGGCATTGCTTGATTAGCCAACCAGCCAACTATTGCTGTAGGCACAATATATGGAGACAGCTTTAGTGCTGGGGAGCTAGTTCTTAGTTTCATTTAAAAGTTCTCAATGACATGTTTGATGTACTCAGCCCTATTCCCAGTAGATTAATGTCAAAGATTTCTGAGAATGAAAAACTTGGAAAAGTTTCCAACACAGGGTTTTGCAATTCAAGGCCAGGAAAAAAGCAGTAGAAGGTATTCCACTGCTCACCACAAACATACATTCCATTTAGACATACCCTTTAATTTCATTTGAACAAGCACATTTATTTTTTCTGCATTATTCCCATCACTCCATAAGCCAACAAGTGTACAAATATTCTCAGTGACTTGAATTTCAGGAGGTCCATGCTAGAATCCTTGGAAAAAAGCATGAACAGACAATTCCATGTTTACATTGCACACTAAAAAATTAAACATACAAGGAAGATGATATTACAGTAAAGCTAGCCATTGAAAAGCTCCACTCTGAAAACTGGGCATGTGGTGAAGCGGAGGCATTCTATCTGAAATGGTTTGTTTCCTGGTAAAGACTCGATGGCCTTCAAACAACTATGATTTACACATTTGCTGCCTCAGCAAATAGTATACTGCATTATTTCCAGTATTGCCTCCATGCCTCAACAGATTGATGAGGGATAGTTACTGGATCCACTCTAAGGCCATTATGCTTCAGTCCCATTTCACCAGATCCTGTCTGATCGTAGAAGCTAAGCTGGTTAAAACTTGGGTGAGAGACTGCCAATGGATACTAGGTGCTGTAGGCTATATCTCAGAGGATGGAACTACTAACACCATCCATGAGTATTCCTTGCCTAAGAAAACCCTATGAAATTCATGGTTGCCATAAGTTACAGGTGACTTGAAGGCACATAGACACACTCATTGCAATTAACTGGAGTTATGTTAGTCATAACTCATTTCTCACTGACTTTCAAGGGGACTACAGCATGGGTAACTTAGTCTGGATTCAACCCAATGTTTTAAAAACAGGAGTTCAGCTTTTGGATAAGGATCTCCTTGTTTGAAGTCACACACTGACTCAATGGTTAATGACAACTTAATTGGTTCTTGGCATGGGCTTATGAACTAAAGATTAATTATATAGTTCTAGAACAGGGTGGGAGGGCCGGTGATTCTCTAGGACTACAGTTTGCATCTGACTTTTGCCCATTCTGATGGCTAGGATTGGTGGAAGATGGAGCTCAACAACATCTGATGGGTTACATGTTCTCCATCTAGAGATATAGCTCTGTTTTTGAATCTCTAATGTAGATCAACATATTTCATCAAACTATTAACTGGCGTTTCCATATTGACAAAAACAAGTATCTTGTGTCTATTTCCCTCTCCACCCAAAGTTCCTGAAGTTATCTTGGAATTAGGCATATTGTAGATGTAGAAGGAACTCTTACAATCACTATGAGAACAGAACTGCCTAGGGGCCATGTAAGGCCCCGCTTTGGGGGTCCCAAATATTTGTATGGTTTGGATGGGCACCATAGTTAATTGGCATCATATGTAATTGACAACACATTTTATTGGCTCTGATATCAAATTCAAGCCTGAAAGGCGACAGAGAGGTCAAACTGAGTGAGAGAAAGAATTTGACTGTAAATGTGAGAAGCATAGGTTAACTCCAAACCTCCTCCAGGTAAAATTAAGTCATTTGTCAGGCAAATACACACCATTCCTGTGGATAATAGGCTTAAATAGAAGCTGGAATTTTCCAGGGAATCCAACTGTGAGGAGCCCACCATGACACTGATTGACAGATATCCATCCTTTGTACACCTGGATTGTTTCCTCTTTCCTCACAGCACCTACAATAGACAGCTATTGCAACACCCATAATGTCTTTGTCAATCAAAGCACTAAGCTCATCAACAAGCGAAAGACCCATTTTCCACAACAGCTTCCCTTTGTCTTGCATCTGGAACCTTCACAGCCACAAGCCATTTTCAGGGTACAAATACCCCTGATTTCAGGATGCCCAGTGCAGTCTCTTGAAGGTCTACTTGTCACTCTATCCATCTGGCTCCTGAATGAGAACTATCCTTAGGTCCTACCTAAGCCAAAGCATTTCTGCTCTTCACTACTCTTCCGGACTGGTAATTATAAATCCCCCAAACCCCTCAGCCTCTCTATAAATTTTCCTCCCTTTTTCTTTCAGTTAGCTCTTGTGTGAATGTGTGACTGCGTGTATCTTGTGTGCATGCATGAATGAATTCCCCTCAATAAAACACATTTTTAGCTTACTTCTGGATCTCTGGCTGGTTCTTTTCCTGTGTGTGCCTGTAAACACTGGTAGAAAAGATCTCACTAAGTTGCCCCCCTCTGGCAGCCTCCTGATTTTGAGCTAATTAATTCCCCACTTTTTCAAGGAGGTATTTGGCATTGCAGGGTGGCCCTTGTGGCACCTATGTTTTGTGGTAACAGCCAGGCAATTTGGGCAATTTGCCTTGCACCTCAAAAAAGCAAAAGTCCCCATTCCTCATCTCCTACATATACTAATGGGCACTGCCCAAATCTGCCATATTGTTCACAAAAGCTTCTGTGCATGGGTCTTTGTAGGGCATAGCAGCTGAACTTCATTATATCTGCTCTGAGCATCATTATCTTTCCAAGCAGTCATTTTTGACATCCAGTTTATTGATGGAAGCATCACTTATAGATTCTGTAAAGGAAGGAAGGAAAGAAAGAAAGAAAGAAAGAAAGAAAGAAAGAAAGAAAGAAAGAAAGAAAGAAAGAAGGAAGATTGGAAATATAGAGTACAGTAGTGAAACTGCAGCCTAACAATGTATTTCTATATATGGCTAATCAAAAGTAAGCCCCGTTGTGAACCCTGATATTTATTCTCAATGACTTGTGTGCAAGAATGCAGCGTTAAGCTGTAATCCTGTGCACACTTGTGCTGGGAACCCAGGAAAGAGAACAAACACATTTTTTCTCTCAAAACAGATGCATATAATGTACCAGAAACCAGACTTATTTCAGTGATTAACACTGCTGAAATACAGATGGGTGCAGTTTGCACTAAATCTATTGCTCATCTCAGCAATAGCAGCAGAAAAGAAAAGAGAGGCTCTCCTTGTGTACAAAGTTAAAGTTCCTCACCACTATCTTGAACTACATCCACTCCTGATGCATCTTGGAAAGCCTCCAAGCTATGGAGGCAATCTTTCGGGGATGTTCAGGATCCACTCCAATCATTTTTTAAATAATAGCCATCATCATAATTTTTTAAAGACACATAAAATTGGCATGTTCTTGTATGATAATGCAAATGTCCCAAATGACCTCACAAACCTTTCACATACTACTTATGGGGAACCCTTGAAATTATGATGTATTAGATCCTGACATAGTCAGAATAGATCTACTGGAATCAATGAGACTTGGATTAACAATCTAAGTAATAAAAATTTCATGGATTTTTTGGACTGTGTGCCCCTACTATGACTTAGTCTGTAGCCAACATTTTGGATACAATCTAGAACAGTGGTGACAACTGTAGTCCTCCAGATGTTGCTGGACCGCAGCACCTAACAGCCCTTGTGATCAGCTATTCTGGCTAGAACTTCTGGGAGTTGCAGTTCAATGACATCTGGAGGACTGGATGATCTCACCCCCCATGTAAGTATATACCTAAGTACCACTGAAATCAATTGGAAGAAGCATTCAATTAAAGGCCTTAAAACTCACAATATTCCTGGGATTTAGGCCCACCTGAGTGCAGAAGCACACCATATAGATTCATTCTCAGTGTGCATGCAAACTATCTCACTCTCATCCTCATACTGAAAAATTTAACTTGTGAATGGTTAGAGAACACATATAGTTAGCTGGAATTCTGGTGAACTTGATAGCCTTTTCTCCAAGCCCTCTTGTTACCCTAAGAGGTGAGGACATTAGAGTCTACCTCCAAAGCCAGTGTCTCCTTAGAATTTGGGGGATTTATTGCTCAGAGGAGGTAACAGCAGGATCTTTTCATCTATGTATACCAGTAGTAACTGTAAAGACGACTCCAATAAGAGTTAACAAAGTATTTTATTTGAATTGACAAACACACGAGAAATCAGACACTCTTAAGAACAATACAAGGTTATTAGAAAGTGAGGCAAGAAAAGTTGGATAGTGAGAGATTGGGTGGGAAGGGTGATAGTTACCAGTCCTATAGAATGCAGTACAGTAGTTTAGACAGTGTCTGAAGATAGCACTGAGAGGAATGGCAGTCTGGTGTACGGCATCCAATGTACTACATCTAACTCCAAAATACTGTGTCCAACATACTCCAAATGGCTGGACTTGAAGCTAGGGCTTTTATACCTTATTTTCCACCCTGAAGGGGTGCAATGACAATGCTGTAATGGCTTTCTCCTGAGATTGACAAAGGGGGGCAGAATGGGTTGATTCCTTAACTCCAGAGTGTCAAAATATTTGTGGTACTCATAATGATCTCTTAATGTTTGGTCAGGTAGGGTATATAGGGAAGACTTCAGTAGGATAATATTGAGGAATGGTCTCTGATTGCTCACCAATCTGGGCAGTTTGTCTTTCATTGTATTCAGAAATGCAAAGAGCCTGGAGTGGTAAAAGGATTAGTGCAAACCCATCAGCATTGAGTTTTCCCACCTAATCCTCTCTGAACTTATAACCCTGAATATGTGTCAGGTCATCTTGACTCCAAAACACATTCTCTGGCCAACATGGTTTCAATCGTACTCTCTAGTCATTAATAAGTCCAGTTTATAAATATCGCATATCTCATAGGAGAGATGATAGAGTACAGTAACACTGTTCAGCAGTGTTGCTGATGACAATTTGTCAACATGTTACACTTGTCCACTAGACAGAACACATACCTTGAGAAGACTGAGACCTCACTTTCCCAGCCACACTACCAAAATACAATACAAAACAAACCCCCCCAACCACCTAAAGAAAAAAAGTGTCTTGTCTGAATAAGCCACCTTGCTTTGGCATTGTGTGCGTTGAAATGGAAGAGAAGAGCACAGTATTTTTCTCAGTGTTCATCTACAAGCCAAAGGATGATAGGAGATAACAGAGGGTCACTGAGTATACACCTAAGAAATTTGATCTATGGAATTCACAAGAGCTTCTTCTTGTTTTTTCATAAACTGGATGTTTGGGAGAGAAATTATGATGCCATGCATTCCTTGTCCTACTTATCAATAAAGGGAGCATGCTCAGCACTTGTCTTCTTTATATTGGAGCCAGACAGTGTCATTGACATGCCTGACAATGATCGGGTGTTGGAGAAAAGCCAGCTGGCTTTATACCAAAACAAACAAGATAGTGGTGATGCTAACAGACAAAGTGAAAGCATTCTGGAAAGCCTGCCAACCCTCAGGCAGCATGCAAATTTGGCAATAACATGCCAACACCTTGGACAGGAATATCAGCCAAAGTCTCTCTCAGTGAGGTGAAAGGCGTTGGATGAAGAGCCTACTCCTATGCATGTTTATGGGCCATACATATAAGATGTTGACTGGACTGAGAATTTTGAACTGAACTACTTTGGATAGAAAAAGAGATATGTGCATTTTTTTAAAGTTAATAGGGAGGTAGTATGGCAGTTTTCTCCGGCAGTAAATGCTAAGGATAATGAGCATGGGTGAGATGCTGGGATATGGACCTATGAGATGTTGGAGGATGGGGCCATGTGTACTGTTGTCTTAACTCATCTCCCCAAAGTAGACTCCTGACCTTAGATGTGGTGGCCGTCAAAACTTTCCCATTACCCAATAAGCAAGCAAGCAAGTAAGTAAGTAAGTAAGGCTGAACTGCCAGTCAGTTTTCTTCTGTATATGAAATGGCAGGGTTGGTATTCAAAATGACTTCCACATGTAATAAATTAGCACACTGTGGAGTTATCTGTAATACTTCTTTTCATTGCAGCTTTCTAATGTAAGGCCCTCCTCATCTACAGGAAGATAGTCTAAGCTTATATAACTGCTTTGTTTCTGGATAATATGTATAGTTACTCTTGATTTAAGTGTGTTTTTACTTAAGGCAAGGAAGGGGAATATATGGCCCTCTAGAAGCTGTTGTACTTCATCTCCTATTATCTTTTACCATTCACTGTGCTAGCTCTGCACGAAGGGAATTATCATCTAACAATATCTAGAATGTTCACCACTTTTGACTTTAGGGTTTAGGTTCAAATATATCTGTACAAGATTGCATATTATTATGCTTTAGAGGAGTCACACTATTTGTTCATCTAGGCCAGTTCTATTTGTCCCTACTGGTGGAACATTTACCAGCCCCAGTCGCATAGGAATGTGGGGGTGGATGGGTGATTTGCCCCAGGTGGCAATGTTTTGGGGGCATCTCAGCCCATAGCCCTGCCCCTGTGTGCCCTGGCCAGGGTCCCACACAGTGGCCACGCCCTCGTGCTGTAGCCCCTCCCCCTTCTGCCCCCTCATACACACCAAGCTCTGCCACTGACTAGCCTTGCTAAGTGAAGGTCAAACTGAATAATATGTTTAGCATGTTTTGGTTTGTGCAGATGTGCTCTGCAAGTGATGAAGGGCATCTGTTTGTTACAGTGAATGATTTTCCTTACCCACACATCATGTATTTAGGAATCTTTATGCCGTGAGTGCTCCCTAGAAGAAATACATTACCTTGATTTGCCAGTCTGCTTTCTTAGTCCTTTGGTACAAGGGAAAACAGGTTTAATCACAAGGAATATGCACTCCACTAAATGTCTAGTTTGGTGTAAGGTTCATAGGGATAGAGGTGGTAGTAAGTGAGCCAGGAACTCAATCATGTAAAGTATACGTTATGTCATTGAATGGGGGCCCATTCCTTTGCAAAATATTGTTTAGTGATCCAGAGTTCTATCCAGGCATTGTGTTATTCACTTGAAATAAGCACACATGGAATGGAGGGGTCTAGCCTCCATCATTCCTCTCCACTATAATAATCTGAAAAGGAGAACCTCCTCCATGCATGCAAGCTCTCTTTGTGATCTGTTAGTGGCCTCTCTTTTCTACAATTCCTCTCTCATGTACATGGGAAGTGAGTACCTTGTCCAGATTTTTCTCTTTGGAATAACAAAGAGGGCCCCCTGCAACTGAACACTAAGGAATCTGCTAACAGACAAACTGATGTGCACAAGCATCAGGTAGATATTTATTTACTTAGCATTATTTAGCTTCTGACAACAGCTGGAACATGTCTAATACAAGAAATATCCTCTTACAAATGCAGAGAAGTTGACATGATATGGAGCCATCTGATCAACAGTCAAATGCAACATGCAAAACAAAACTTAGAATATATCACAATCTGTTTGGCTAGGATAATATTGCAAACTCTAGGACCAGTTTTGGAACCCAAGAATTCATATTAGAAATATCAAATGTATAGCTCTATCTGATGAAGTAAAAGTTTGAAGTATGGTGACACTTTTCTCCTACCTTCTAGAAAAAGTCTAAGGCCCTTTTCGCAGCGCCGGCACTTGCGCGACGGAGGAGGGTGGCTTGTGCGACAACCGTCTCCCGAAACGCTGCCGCTTCCCCCGCCTCCTTACTGCACCTGGCGTCTTTTCCCGTGACGGGCGCTCTTCAGCCACGCCCCCAGCTTCCGCAGCGCTCCCTGGGAGCTGTAGGCGGCACTGGGGGTGGAAGCGGGGAGGAAGCGCTACAGGCTCACCTGCGACGGCGCCCCGCACTTTGGTAAGGGCGAGGCGCCGCTGGGAGCCTTGCGCGGGCGCCGTTTATTTTCAGTTCCAGCCGAAAATAAAAAAATACGCGCTCACGCAGCGTCAGCCCCGTGAGCACCGCAGAAGTGGGAGTGCGTTGTGCAGAGTGACGCTCCCACTCCCGCGAGGCTCAGGGGGCTCTCGCGTGACAGAAAGCCCATGCGAAAAGGGCCCAAGTGGAGTTTTCAGTAGTGCTCAAAGCCCTATTTCTTCCATGCTTGACCCACTCAGAGGCTGCTGGGAGAGCACCTGGTAGCTCATCATGTGATGCCCCTTGGACTCAAATGTCCTGGGTAAATGCCCTCCCTCCACTAGTTATGAAGTCAAAATAATAATTAATATGAATTCACATGACAAAATACACTATTGTTTCAAACAGCAGATCCTTTTTATCTTATGGAATTGCCTCGACACTTTCTCTAAAAGATTTTGGTTGCTCAAACATTACCAAATGTATGCAGATGCTAAAACAGGATTCTTTTATGATGTTGGCCAGCAGTGATGAAATTAGCATGTTTTGATCCATACATAAGTTGTTCATAAAGAACTTGAAAGGAGTCATCAGGAAAATCCGAATGCTGAAACGTTCTAAGATATGCTTTCTGCTCTGAATTTTGTGTGATTGTCAGCCAGGGACTATCACAATCAAGGTAGCTTGCCAATTCCCTGCCACAGACACAGTATTTATTAGAGTTATGGGGATTTCCTATCAGAGATCTGAAGACATGTGAGTTTAAACGTTATATTATTTTAGATCACTTATAAAAGTCAGCAGAAGAGATTTGTGAGTAAGGAAAACAGTTAAAGGGAAATGTACAAGGAAGACAATAATTCAGTGCAGTTTTCCACATTTATTCCAGTTTGCATACTTCAGATTTTAATAAAATCAAGGTATATGAATGAAGATATTTCAGTTTAAAACCATCAGAATTTAGTTCACTCTTTTGAATGTTTAAACATTGTTCTGTCACAGTACTTATAACATGGGTGGGAATCATGTGGCCCTCCAGATGTTATGGGATTGCAACTCCTAGCATTTCTCATTGTAGCTATGCTGGCAAATGCAGCAAAAAATTGCAGCTCAGCAGCCTTGTGTGGGTGGCTACATGACCCCCCCACCAAACAATCTTGTAAAGTTTGTTGTTGTTGTGTGCCTGCAAGTCATTTTTGACCTATGGCATTCTTAAGGTGAATCTACCATGAGGTTTTTTGGGGGGCTGAGAGTGTGTGACATGCCCAAGGTCACCTGGTGGATTTCCATAGCCAAGTGGGAAATCAAACCCTTGTCTTCAGGATCATAGTCCAATGTTCAAACCTCTACACCACTCTGGCTCTCTATCTTGTAAGGCAGGTTAGTAATATCTGCATGTTACAGAAGGGGGAAGTGGGGCTGCAAGAAGGTGACGTTTGTGATCTAATGAGTTCATGGTAAAGGTGAGATTCAGCTTGGGAGCTGTCTGATCTTTGAAACACATGGTGCTTTCAGACAAAGCTTTTATCATGCAGTTGCCCTGCCTTATCATATTACTGTTATAGAAGTGGTGCTGATCCTGAAATATTGTCGTCTCTTATTTGGAATCGCCTCATCTTCCTCCACAATTTACTTATTTGTTTGTGTCAGTCATATTCTGCTCTTCCTTCATTTGGCTCAAGACAGATATATATATATATATATATATATATTGCTTGGGTGAGACCCATTGAAAGCCCTGCAGAACTGGAGTTCTGATTGTCTGAAAGACCATCTTTCCCTATATGAATTGGTCTCAGTTTTACCATCTTTGAGAGAAGGCTTTTGCTTGGTTCCACCACCATCACAGGCACATTTGGTAAGGACATGGGAGAGAGAGACTTCTCCATGGATACTCCCAAATTATGGAACTTCCTTCCATGAGAGATTCAATTGGCTCTTCTCTATTGTCTTTCTGCTGTCTAATAAAGACCTTTTTAATTTGTTGCAGCATATGGAGCATTTAATGGAGGTGTTTGTGTGCACTTTATTTTGCTTTAAAACTGTTTTTGACTTGTGTTTTTAAACAGAATTGTGATTTAATTGTTTTTAACTTTTGCATTAATAATTTTTAGTTATATTTTGTTTTAAACAGTGGTGAGCTGCCTTACCACTGGGCAGGAAGAAAGGTGGGATATTAAATAACAAGCAAGCAAACAAACAAACAAACAAACAAACAGACAAGCAAGCAAGCAGCTTCTCTCTTTTACCACTTTCTTCTTTTAACAATCTTTTGAGGTAGACTAAGGCCATTTCCACACTAGACTGTCATAGCGCTATGATTCCCCTTTCAACATCCTATGGAATCCTGGGGTTTGCAGTTTCGGGAGGGGCCAAGTGGCCCCTCCTGAAACTGCAAACCCCAGGATTTCATAGGATGTTGAAAGTGGAATCATAGCGCTATAGCAGTCTAGTGTGGAAATGATCTAAAAGAGTATGACTGGCTCAAGGTCTTACATAGTGAGATTTATATCTCAAAGCCTCCTTGGTCCTGGATCTCCCAAGTTCCAACACTCAATTCATTTCATTCTCTTTTCACAGATATAGTTCTGGGCGGATGGTGGATTTGGTGCAGACTTCCCAAACTACTTTAGTTAGATTGTGTGAAAAACAACTGGTAAAGAGAGCAGCCTAGCCCACAGATCTTTTCAACAAGCCTCTGGGCAGAGAGCTCACTACCCTTTATCTTGCTTTAAGTAATTGATAAAATTCTAGATGGTTCTCTCATGCCTCACAAAGAATCTGCTAATGATCTTTATCTACTCATAAAGAATGAATAAGGACCTATTTACTCTCCATTTCTTGCTGTGGCACTTTCCTCTTCTTGTTAACTGTTTTGCCTAGTAGCTAGACCAGAAATTGCAAGGATGAATTGGGCATACATGGATAATATAATCTCTAGTGTCCCTCTGCAGCATTATAACAAACTTATCAAAGAAAAAGGTAGAGGATATCCAAATGACTGAAAACATGCAACTATTCAGTTTTCAGAGGAGAGAGAGCCAGGAAGCCCCTTCCAAAACTGCAAACCCCAGGATTCCATAGAATGTTGAAAGTGGAATAATGATGCTATAACAGTCTAGTGTGAAAATGGCTTGAGACCTTCAGGAGCCCAGCTGTTTCGAAGGAATGCAAAACTAGTCCCAAGAATCAATGACAAGCATATATTTGGTAACAAAGTATATGGGCTCTCTACTAGGTAGCATCCAACCAGTGAACAATGTGCCAATATTAGGGACTGAAAAACCCACAGCCCATATAGGTAGGCCCTGTTTATGCATCTTGGCTCTGCTAACCCTAGGTTCCCCTTGTAGTCATAGGAGGCCACAGTAAACCTCAACTGCCATGTCAGAGAAAGGTGATGTGGCACTTCCCTTTCATGACTGAAAAGGGGAAATGAGGTAGAAGGAAGCCATCAATTTCTTATATTCCTTTTGGTGATGCCCATCCGACATTTGCTTTGAGTACCACGATGTCAGAGGCATAGAAACACACATATCTATGCCAAAGCACATAACTAGAAATAATATGGAAGAAAGTCCAGCTTAAATAATAATAATAATAATAATAATAATAATAATAATAATAATAATAATAATAATAATTTTAAATTAGTCAAATTCTTAACATCTGTATAGTTAGACCTTACCTTGTCTTTCTGTTAATATTGGTATGTTTCTAAACAGCAACATTCAGATCCTAACAAGTGATGTTTCAGTATGAAAACATGAACCAGCATGTTGTAAAAGGCTATTTATCAATGCCTCAGGCACTTTGGGAATGCAAGCAACTGAAGTCATATGTTAATGGTCCCATAAAACATTATATAAAGTCTCTCTCTGCTATTACACTATTGTATATTATTGGTTTGCAGCTGCATGTGGGAAAAGGACAATAAATAACCATTTTAAAGTGAGATAAACTGCCCTTTTGCACTGTAAGCTCTTTTGGAAAAGGGATTGGTCATATATATCTATGAGAATGACTTTTTTTGGCTTAAGAAATTCTGTCAAATGGTGTGAACTCAATTGCACAGTATAATAAAAAGCAAACAGCATTTCTGTTGGTTTAAAAATATTTATATGACACAAAATAATATCCAATGACTGAATGAATAGGAAAATAAAGAGATTTAGGGAAAAGAATGTTAGCAGGAACTTTTAAACACTGTTTCATGTTGGCTGCTTCAGATGCAATAGAGCTCTCTCTTCTATTCTTCTTATGTGTGGAAATATCTCTTGAGTGTGCAGTGAGAGCTGAAGCTGGGCTCTGACATTGCTAAGGATAATACCCCCTCTTATCTTCACTTAGTTGTATGTATATATTTCCCTAGAAAACCTTCCTCCTGCACTAAAACTGAAAGGAATAGTGAAGAGACTGAGCCACCAGAATCAACAACTGCTAGAGCAAAGCTGTGTGACAACCTCTCAGCTACATGCCTCTGGCAAAAATCATGAGTCAAGTGCACAGCTGGAGAAATAACATGAGGCTCTTATGATGGCAGTTAAGAGGGGGAAATCCAGCCACCCTGAACTTAGAGTACAGTTGTTCCATTCCTGCAAGGTGATTTCCAGATTACAATTTTTGCTCCTTGACCCTTTTCTTGTTTGCCCACAGCTCACCCTGACTATGCATTAAGGTTTTATTTTCATTTTATTTTTGATCTTTTGAACTCCAAAATATGAATGCTTTATTGCAACATTACAGATGAGAGTGGCAGCATAATGAAGGCTGCAATCCTGCATGCATTTACCTCAGCTGAAGCTCCACTGAATTCAATGAGACTAAGGCCCTTTCCGCAATGCACCTTTTCATGGAGCTGGGGTGCGGGGATCGCACAAGCAGCCTCTAGCAAGAGCTCTTGCATCCTGGTTCCTTCAGCTCGGCAGCTACCTCCTGCTTGTGTGAGAGCCTCGCCTCTTCCTTCTGCAGTGCAGCCTAGGATTTTCCCAGGCTGCGCTGGGGCAGGAAGTGCGAGAGTCGTGGCTCCAGAGCTCTGCATGCATGGCAAGTGCGCGCGGGGCGCTGGAGCGATGTGTGATCGCACACCATTTTCGGCTCACAGCCGAAAATGAAAAAGTGTGCAGTCGGTGCCTGCCAGCCCCTGGAGCATCGCGCAATTGTGAGTGCGTTGTGTGGACCGCTCTTCATATTTGTGCAATGCTCAAGGGGCCCTTTCACATGGCAATGCTGTGCAAAAAGAGCCTTAGTTCCAAAATGTATTGAGTTGTGCTGCTATTCCCAGTACAGAGGAGATACCATCGCAGAGAACATATTTCTTTTGCACACTTTTTCTCAAAAAAGATGGAGAGCTGGATTTTGTTTCAATCTGATCTACTTCATCTAAATGGTTGTGGGGTGGTAAATTTGGTGGGAATCATTCATTGCCATGGGCAGACTCTGTAATGATGAAGAGATGAGATCAGTATACACTCCAGCATTTCACAGGTAAAAACCAGATCATGTGTAGACAAGCAGCATTAGAATGTGGTTAAGATGGCATTTTTTTAAAATTAGAGAAAACATACAAGTGAGGAGAGACTGCAACAAATTTCTTTTGCCTGAGCCTACTAGGAAGGACAAAATTCCATTTGCTCCTCCTCTTTGCTGAGCTAATTGAGTGTAGACTACTTTTACATTTTGAACTCAGCTTTCAGCAACTAAAGAGAAAAAATATGTGTTCTTTCTTATTAGTAACTTTTGCCACATTGACTGTACTCCAATATTTCATGACCAAATGTGTTCTATTTTTATTTGTGAAATGTTGGAGAGTATGATGATGCCCAAGTACCACTCCCAAACAGAGTGAACCAATAAACACATTGTTACTGAAGGTTAGGCCTCCTTGGAGATAGCATAAAGATATCATTTTGATGTCATTAATTTGGCTCTCTTCCACCACCCCTCTCCACGTGTTTGTGAGGCCCCCGTACAAGCACAGAACTAGGCTCGGCCATCAAATGCTACAATACAATACAGGCAGGCCAGAAATAGCCAGATCCTCGCTTTAGGAGAACTCTCTGCAAACACCCTCATTATGTATGCACGCTGTTTACAAAGGACTCCCTGCCCCGAGCAGGCAACTTGACAAGCTGAATACTCAACTGCCAAGCACTGAGCATTTGCATATTGGCTACCTCTTTGTCAATTTGGACCTAACTCAATTATGTTAAATTTTGACCTTTCCAAAGCTTTGTCTCGCGCCCGAAACTCATTGTTTCCCCCAAGTACGGAATAGCCTGCAGTTACATTTCTCCCTATAAAAAACCCTGATTCTGAAACTTTCCTCGGATTGCTCCCGAGTTCCAGACCGCCTTGCTGCCGCTTTGCTTGGTGAGCTTCCCCTCAGCTCCACGTGCTGAGCCACATTGAACCCCAGCATCACTCTCTATTCTTCCAGGCTTCAGGACAGGTTTCATATCACCCAATTCAACAATCCCTCTCAAAATCCCTCTATACCACTCCAACATTTATTTTCCTTAGTTACTTGTGTGATTGTGTGTTGCATACACTGCGTGTCTGTATTTAATAAAATCTCAATTATTCTTATAACTTGGTTTGCTTCTTGACTTGGCCTGACCCCGTAGGCATTGGGTAAAAGATTCCGCTGCGTTGCCCTGCCTCTCGTATTGCTAGCTTGTGCTCTTTGACTAATTTCCCCAACTTGTTTAATTGTGAGCACATTTAGGTGTCCCTCCCTGGACCCCCAGTAAACAGGGTAACAACATACTGGTGAGAACATACACCCACTGCTCATTCATGCTGATCCAGCTCCTGATGTAGCTTGATTAAAGCCACTTTTGAGGCCAGTGAAACCTAAATCATACCAGTGGAGTGATTCTGGAATACTCCCTTACAACAAAGAATCAACACTAAGGGGCAAAGGAAACCTCTTCTTAAAATATGTTTGGAACAAAAGAGATTCTGAAACCTCCCATGTGTGAGGTTACCAGTGACTCACTCTAGCAAGACTCCTGTGTCCTGGACTGACAGCAGGACAGGCACTGTCATGATACTCAAAGTTTTGCTTTCATGTTAGGAATGCCTTCACCTGTTGCATTACTGTCTGTAACTGATGATGCAAACATTCAGGAACCCCTTCAGAACAAGTAAGTTGGCATGCTCATGGTGTCCTGATTATCACTGTCATTTCAGCCAATTTTTCAGCCAGTGTTTCTCTTCTTTGCTGTTCCTTTGGTGCTATTCCCATATTTCATTACTCTTTGAGACCCCCTTTAGATGAGAAAAAAAAGTTTCTTAACGTACAAGGTTTTTGTCTCGTACAAACCGATTTTATTTTGCACATCCATATGATGTTTTCTTCATCCCAAAATATTTCCTGGGAACACTTAGCATTACCAAGGACTTGTCATTCCTACTTCCCAGGTTAGTTTAAATTAACACATATTTTTCAAAATGAGATGTATCTCTACTTGGCTGTCTATATTATCCCAGAACCAGCTAAAATGGCCACCATCAATAAATGCAGCTGTTGTTTCCAGGACACAGATTTGGTGAGATAAAGCAAGCAGAAAAAGGAATGTTTGCACCAAAACAAAATGATCAAAACAAAGTGCACTTCAGCACTTTAATTATAACTCCTGAGTAATAATAATAATAAAAAAAAGGCTCAGAGAAAATTGGTAAGAAACAATTTCTGAAATTTTGGATGGATCTTGGTATGGCACATGACCAGTGGGAGGGCAAGGAGGGAAGGAAGGGGGAATAAGGGAAATGAAGGATATATCAAGAAAGAGTTTGCAAGCAAAACTGGGAATATGTAGGTAAAAATAAAAGCAAAAAGACCTCGAACCTTGCTACTTTGGGGGACCTTTTCCCCTTCTGGATGAGCCCTGAGTGCGACAAAGAACTTAAAAGGAATAAAACAAGGGTATGCAAAAGTGCAGCCTTAAGATGTTGTTGGACTGCAACTCCTAAATTTCTTCACAGTGGCAATGTCGGTTAGGGCTGCTGAGAGCTGAAGTCCGGCAACACCATCTGGAGGCACTTTGCTCTTCACTGGAATAGAGGAATAGCAACAGTAGGAGGCTATCCACACATCTTTTGTTTTTAAAAATCCTCCATCAATCCTCCATGCACTTCTGCTTTGAAAGTTACACTGCCATCTAATGATATAACTATAAAGTACAGGAAAACATTTTGCCTTTCACTCTGTTGTTTTAGGAACATAGTGTAAATAACTGTAATGAAATGAAACAATAAAAGAAAGAAAAGGGGGGAAAATGTAATAGAAAGAATTTGTTAGTCTCAGGAGTGGAAACCCTATAATATTTATAACTGTGTAGTTTTTAAACAATGAAAATCGATGGCATAACAAAAGAAAAACAATTTATTTTCATCGTCTCATTGCACACTCTTATGCTTGTCTAGCACTTGGAAGCTGGTTCCACAAGGTCAAATGGGCTTACTTCTAGATAAGGGAGTTTGTAAGACTGCAGTCATAAGCAATTTCCACACTAGGATGTTGAAAGTGGAATAATAGTGCTACAACAGTCTAGTGCGGAAATGGTGATAATCTTACCTATGCATATAATGAATGCCAAAATGGACCTAAGAAGTGGTTTAGAATGGGTTTCCACATTCTGATGAGAAGCCTGGAACACTCAGGAAAAACTTGGATTAGTGTGGTAGACCTGGGTGCCCCATAAAATTTGGGAAAAAGAGTGTAGACAAATATGTTTGCTCCCTCCAGGCAGCACTGGAATACTGGCATCAGAGAAGTGAAAGTGGGTGTGAGTTTTCAGTTGCCAGGAGTGGAAATAAGATGTACTGCAAAAGCACATGTAACTGAAAGCAATGCCCCGAGGACAGGCAGCTGCATTTGGTCAGGTACTTAGATTAGGGGTGGGCAACTGTTGTCATTGTTCTGTACCTTCAAGTCATTTCCAACTTATGGTGACCCTCAGGTGATCCTGTCACTGGGTTTTCTGGGGGATGAGAATGTGTAACACACCCAAGATCACCCAGTGGGTTCACATGGTCAAACAGGGAATCAAACCCTGGTCTCCAGAGTCATTGTCCCATGCTCAAGCCGTTACCACCATACTGGCTTTGACTGGGCAACTGTGGCGGGGGGCAATTTCTTCCCCACTGCAGCAGTGCACCTGATGTAGATAGAAGTGATGTTGATTCACCTCCACTTTTGATTTTCAGCCTATTTATTTATTTAGATTGGAGCCTGTGGTACTTAAAGGGTGGGTGTTTTACTTGATGGGGCTTGGGGCTTTGGGGGACTGCAATTTGGGGCCCCAAGAGCCACATGCTGCCGGTGGCCCATACATTGTTGTTGTTCTTGCTGCTGCTGTTGTGTGCCTTCAACTTGTTTCTGACTTACGTTCCACATCTGATTCATATACATTGTGAACTGATAAATCTAAATGTGACATTTTTCACCTAATTTGCTCTTGTTACACCGTTCCTCTCTTACACAGACAGCAGGAGTTCAAGGATCGGGATCCATATAGGGACTGGGGCAAGGGCTTTAACTTCATTTCTGTCATAATCCTGACAGGACACTCCCCCTCCCCACATGCACACATTAATTGCAATGGGAAGAAAACTTCCTTTGGCACTGATGGTAGTTTTTCTCCTGTTCCAAATGCTTGGTCAGCATAGTCATTGCTTAACAACCAGGACTGTGACAGAGGCCAAAGAACAAAACTTTCTCCATTGATATCATAGTCCCAATCTGGCTCATCATCTCATATGCTGGCTCTTTGGGGGAAAAGTCATTTATGCTAGGGCAATCTACATGAGAAATGTCATATCTAATTTGGCACAAAGCTGATTCACATTTGAAAGCTTCTTCAATCTGTGTATTTCTTCACATGGATTGGGCTGAAGTAGTACAAATAGAACAGAAAAATGGAGTGGGAAAGAAGGAAAAATGTCCTTCTATTCTATCTATCTATCTATCTATCTATCTATCTATCTATCTATCTATCTATTTTGCAGGAGTGAGGAAGAGAGTCACACACAGAAATAAAAGTGGAATCTTGAAAATCAAAAGATTGTAAAAGACAATGTTCTTTGGATTTAAAATATTGCTTTGCAGTATTTTCATGCTCATATTGGATGTTTTATAGTACAAGCAGGAGCTAGGGTGTAGTATTATTTCTTTTTATTTGTTTGTTTTATCAATGTCTATATCACCCATTAGAAAAACCCAGGGTGGTTTGCGCAGAAGGCTGCAGAAAGAAAAGACAGGCACAAGATATGCAAGTCATTGGGCTAAATCTGACTGTTAAGACTAAACTGATCAAATCAATGGGAACTTACAATTGGGTTGAGCTCATTATTCTTTTCTTTGTTAAATGGTCATCATCTGTAGTTATCTATTCTTGGCTGAACAAAAGCAGAATTTAAGAAAGGAGTGGGAAACATATTTAAATATAGATGTAAGGAAAACTAACTCACCACTATGTCTTGTACTCATGCTTTTGTGTAGTAACAGAGAACACTAAACTAATACCACTGGGAACATGGAGTATTACAGACTCTGAATATAGAGGAAAGCGTGTATTTTATTGTACACCATCAGAAGTGTTAATCATCTTGCCAATCAAGACATGCTAAATTAGTTCATCTCCTCCCCAGTCAACACATGAGAACATGCTGTTGACTTCTGGGTACATCGGTATGTTCACAGAGGAAAGGATCAAAGGGTTGCATAATGTTTCTGTACATAACTTTATGGGACAGATGGAATCTACCCTGGGAGACCCATGACACTTAGGACCAGATTATCAAAAGTATCAGACACTAAAACCTATTAACGTGTTGGAACCTTTATCCTCACACTTGTCAGCACTTTTGAGCTCTGTTTATGGGGACCAATTGAAATTTTAACTACTTCAAAAGTTCAAGTCAGGGTTAGGTGAACGGCTGAGAGTTCAACAATTCTAAGTAGCTTTGCAGGCCTTTTCTCTCCCCACTATTCCCAATTCTTAGCTGAAAATCCTAAAGCATACTTTGTTAGCAAGCTCCATTGAAATCAAAAAGAGTAGTGACGTTTTGGATCAAGGTGTTTCTAGCTAATGCACTGAACTGCATTTGTTTGCAAGGGGAGGTTGATCCCTTGAGGAAGTTTGCAGATAGTTGGTTTGTTTTGTTAAGTTTTGTCACTGAGGATCAGTCTATTCAATACAGAGCTAGTTCACAGAATCATTCATTGGTATAGTTGCTGCTCCTGCATGGTGAACTCACAATTTTTCTGCGAATAATTACACAAGGAGATAATATAAGAAAAATGGGGAGGAGGACATATGAAGTGGTTGATCCAGTGGCATGGGAAGATGCAGGAATGTCCATGTGTCCATCATGGTCTCCCTGCTTAAACATTACTGAAATATGAGAGTGAATGTCAGCACATTTCTCCTGCAATGTAAGAACTGCTCCCTTCATATTACTTTGTTACAAAACAGGGATCTTGAAATGAAAGACTCTGATATATTAACCAGAACCTCAAATGGTGCAGCAAAAGATGAATGCGAGGCTGATTGGATCCCATTTATTCTATTCATGAATCAAAAACTGAGCTTGGAAATAACTTTTACATAAGGGTAATCATTCTTAATCTTTAAATGTACAGAATGATCTAATTGATCTAATTGATACCTTTAAGTCAGTAGCAGCACATAAAGAATGCCTTACATTCTCCTTGAATTAATTTGGAGGGGTGAAAGAAAGCTGAAAGTAAACAAGGGTAGATATGCACAATAATTGTAAGAATAAGAGTTATGATTTAGTGTAATGTAAATAGAAGAGTCTTCTTGCTTTTGAGCACAGTACCAACCCTATAAAGGAAAGTTGGAAGTGCACTAGTTTGATTAGTGATTTATACATGGATGTTACATTAAATAATGTGAAACAATATGTGCATTTAATCAGAAATAAAATGAACCTATACAATTATGTAATCAAGAGGAGAAAAATAAACTCCATTTATAATCTACAGTTAAGAAAAATAATTCATAAATGGCAATTTTATTTATTTGTTTATTTATAAGAAAATTGGATCTGTTATTTTGTTGTTTTTCAATAAAGATAATTGAAAAAACCCAGGGATTTTCAGGGTGTGCTATGCAACTTTTCTCATTCTTGCGTGACAAGCTGCATAATCTGCTAGGATTTCTTCTATTGTGTAACTATTAAACATATAGGCCATAACTCAGTGGTAGAGTGCCTGGTCTTGTATGCCAGAGTTTCATCTCTAGTATCTCCTGTGGGGCTGGAAAATACCCCTTTTGAAAACCAAGTAAAGCCACTGCTAGTCCCATGTAGTGGATACTAAATGGACCAGTGCTCTAATTACATCAAAGGCTGCATCCAGGCTAATTGAAAAGTCTCCAATTTTGTTCTTGTGCTTTCTGATTTTATACAGGGTTAAAATAAACTGACCCAGGGGGCTGGTATAAAAAGTCTCTGATTGTACCGGAAGCTGACAGAAAATATTCTGGAGTAAAGAAAACATGTATGGATCTCCAAAATAAAAACTGAAAGAACAGGAATAAAACCTGAGAATTTCTGGACTTTTAAATCAGTCTGGATGTACCCTATGGGAGTTTCCTATAGACTAGTAGGCTAAAAAAGTATCACACAATTGGGTTACATTGTGTTAGAAGAAAAATCAAATCTACTGGGAGAAAAAAACTCCTTTCTGCCTGCTCTTCATAGAAGACAGCATTTTATTTTTGCTGCCGTTCAATCTGGGTTTAAAACTCTACTTTCCTTTAAAGAAATTAAGTCCAAAAGAAAGAGAGTGAGTTAAAGTGTGTTCTTTCCAGCAGGTGTGTTGGTTAGCTAAGTTTCTGGCTTCCTTTTTTGGCCAGTAATTCACTGCAGGTGTTGATTCCTAGCATTTGCATCCTGTTTGATATCTGGGCTTTTTTGTGTGTGAGCAGGGGGACTTTTTCACTCAATTTGGAACAGCCCTTCTCCCTACCCCCTTTAGCTTTGTTGTTTAGGCTGAACAGGATAAAACAGAACTGATTTTTGATGAGTCCAACAGTTGAAAAGATTTGGGCAGCTTGAGCTGAGTAAATCCAAGTCTTGTTTTGACTTGGTCTTCTGTACAAGCCCAATCCGTTAGAAAAGAACACTCACTGGAAATACAGAATGAGGATAAATGTCAATGTCCCAAAGGCACTTACTAGATAATTGCCCTGTTGAACACAGTGGAGTTTACTTTCACACAAACATGTGCGGGATTGTACTGCCCTTTGGTGGTGTGAAATCTGTGTTATATTTTATATATGTAAATGAGCTTGCTGGAACATTAAAAAAAAAAAACTATGTCAGAGATCAGGAACATGTGGCCCCTTCAGATTTTGGACTACAAAACCCATCAGCCTTAATCAGCATAACCAATAATGAGGGATCAGGGAATAGAGAACCTCCATCTTTGATTATAAGGATGTTGCTGAAGCTATCTACAACTGAGCAGTGGTAGGATGATGTTCTGTCCCCCAAAAGCATCATCCCACTACGGCTCAGCTTTGGATGAGTCCATATTGATTCATCCTAAAAGTAACTTTCCAAACTTGGACCATTATTAAAGATGCATGAACTTCCTCTTCTTTACCATCTTGCAACTAAGACTTTTTTTTTTTGGGAGCGGAAGCATCACTATATAGTCAAGCTAGAGGTTTTTACTGTGTTGTAGCAAAGCAAAATATATTTTCTGGTATATAGCAATATATTGCTTTCAAGGTGATCAGGAGGTAAGCAGAAGGTTAGCATCCTTAGATAATCTGTTGTTCAGTTTCTATAATTCTTCACCATTAACAATTTTGGTATGGGCTGAAGCTCAAAACTTCTAAAAATCTACAACCCTTATCCTTTCTGCAGTGTCTTCCAATCCTGGCATAGAGATAGGAGAGGAGTGTGACCATGATGCCACCTATGCATTGCAATCCCACTTCTCTCCCATCCTGAGGTAGTGCAATTGCAGATTAAACCATTGACAGGTTTTCCCTGTTAATGACATGCAATCACACCACCATCCTGCACTTGCCTGTCCTGCGAAAGGGTAGGAATCATGATGGCAGTGCTTCCTGCCCCAGTGCAGCCTAGGAAAGTGCCTGGCTGCACTGTGGAAGGAAGCACTATGTCCATCATGCTCCATTCTGCAGGGAGCTGGTCCTATGCAGAGGGAAGCGCTCCTGTCACACTCCCTTCCTGGCAGAGCCACTGCCGGGATCACTACCGGAGCACGATGGACAAGGTAGGGTGTGGAAAGGACCTATGTTCTGTTCACTCCTGAATTAGATCAATTGAAACAGAAAATTATGGGGAGGAGGCAAGGAGTGTTCTGTATATCACATCACTACTCCAACAACTTGATTTTATCCCTCAGAAACATCCTACCAATATCAATAGACTTACTCCCCAAAGTATGTATGAATAGGATTATAGTTCTACAGCACAGTCCAATACATGGTCTGAAAAAAGCCCTCCCTGAATGCCATTGTATTAGATAATTATCTCCGATATCTCTTTTTTGGGCAAGATTCTAGAGCACGTGGTGGCCTCTCAGCTGTCAGGGTTCGTGGGTGAAATAGATTGTCTAAATAACTTTCATTTGGCTTCAAACCTAACTATGTGATGGAGGCAGCTTTAGCTGTCTTTGATGGATGACCTATGCCAGGAATTGGACAGGGGGAGTGTGTCTTTGTTGGTTCTGTGGGACCTCTCAGTGACTTTTTATTCAATCAGCCATGAAGCTTAAACCAGACAAGATCCTGGTCAGTCAAAAGGCAAATCAAGGAACAGAGATTCAGCCTATGCTGGAGTAGATTATATTCGTAGGTCATATTCTCCCCGAAATCTCAAGTTTGCAGTTTGGGCAGTGTTACTGCAACTTTTCCAGCTGAATGTATGAGGAACCGAAGAGCTAAATTAAGTATCATTAGTGTGAGCCAGCTGCTTCCAGAGAGAGTTTGATCTACCTTGGTAAATCAGGGCATTCCAGAAAAGGAAACTTATTAGATCTATTTCTGTCAAGCAATGTTATACAGGACTGAAAAGGTGATTCATAGCCACTTTGAACACCAAGGCTGCAAATTCATTCATCATTCTAAGTTTGTATTACAGACTTTTTTCACCTAAGGACATAAAACATCTGCTCATATTGGATCAGCTATTGTTGCTGTTAGTTATACAGTCTGCTGCAAGAAGGAAACCCAAGATGTCTGAAATCATTGATCTTCACTGCTTGTACAGTTATCACCTTTCTGTTCTCTACAGCCTTTGTGGGCTAAAATAAGAACACCCATATTTTAAAAAAGACCTTAAAAAGTGCGTTTTCTGACACAAATCCCTGCTAGTCCCTACTAGAGTAGACCTACTCTATTGGCTTATCATTCAGCAATTGATTCAGTGGGTTACTCTAGTTGGGAATAGCAATTGTATTTAGGCCGTTGCGTTTCCATCATGGTACCCCACCCTTGAAAGCTACATAGTCCTATTTACCCCTCTCCCATTGCTACTGCTTATGGCATAGACTGGCAGGAAAGGAAGAAGACTAACGCAAGACTGAGTCTTGGGAAATTATCTTCAAAACAACTGATAGAATCCTAGAGTTGGAGGAGACCACAAGGGCCATCAAGTCCAACCCTCTGCCATGCAGGAATATACTATCAAAGCATTCCTGACAAACTTCATGGACCTGCCTTTAAAAAGGGGCTGTTTTGGGACCATTCTGACAGTTCCTTCAGGGTATTGAAGATACAATAGCGTGTGTGCATGTTTGGCTTGGTTGCTTTGATGCTTCTGCATGAGGTGGGCCCAGTTAAGGCACATGCTGTAGCAGCTTTCAGATCTGGAATGTAATGCTAGAAAAATCTCTTAACAGCACCCCTTGCTTGTGATTTTTTTGCGTTCTTGCTTTTGGCGTTGTGGAAACAATTGTTCAGGTTTATCCAAACTAATAAAACATGGGCCTTCATCTCTCACGGGACAGCAAAACTCTCTGTTAGGCATAAATGACTAGGCCAACTTCATCTTCTTCCACATTTGAATGTTTTAAAATCTTAAATTCTTTTCATCCCATTTTTGAAGACATATTGTTGAGTATCAAAATATCCTTATGGAAAACAAAACAGAATGGAATTTTCAGCCATCTGCAGTAGCCATATTCATGGATACAGCTATTGTCAGCATGGAGAGGACTGTTCTGTACCCACTTGCCACATAGGATCCATCTGAAAGAATAATAATTCAGCACTATTGATATGGTTGAATACATAGGCATTCAATGCCAAATTTTAAAGAGGTAAGAAATGCACAGCCCCCTGCCATGCTGGAGTTAGGTTCTCTTGTGCTCAGATTATTAACATTCTCTCCACCATGAATATGATGAGCTTTGCAAATTTTGAAAATTCTTTTTAAAAAATGAATGAGATAATACTGTCATTCCTATCTATTCAATGTTAAGCAAATTTGCCAGCAGGTGATTCTGCTCTGGTTTTTACGCACTGTTTGCTTCTAGAATGTCATTAAAATGAATACGTAGCACTGTTTAAGGTCTTTAACCTTTTGATAGCCTTAAAAGCATTTTACATTCCCTCAGTGTGTAAGAATGCTGTGGGGTTCAGATTTGCTCTGGAAGTCCTAGTAGAGCTCCAGGCTGACCTTCTTTTACTTATAAGCTTTATTGGACCACTACAAATGGCAAAGAGAACCACATAAATGCTTTTTGTAGATTACTAGGTCATTATTTGGCCTCTTTGCTCTCAAAGATGAAGCCTCCTTGATCCTAGACTATAAAATTCCATTGAGCTTCTCTTTGATTTCTGCCCCCTAACTTTTCTCATTTTCTCACAGTGTCAAAGTTCTGTGTTTCATTAAGGATCACTCTTACTTATTTATTTATATGCCATTTTTAAAGGTCAATTTCTAAAGTCTGCTGTATTTTTTCTCTTATGTCCAACGGAAGATAAGTCAAAGTGATGAACATCTCTTACTTTTACACATAATACATTAGTGATTTTTCATCTTCCAAGCAAATGTAATATAAGGCTACATTTTTGTAATGCATTCTTTTAAAGATTACAACCAGGTACATCAGGACAACTGTGGCCCTCCATGTTCATTAACTCTAGCCAGCATAGCCCATGGTGAGAGACGATCAGACCTGCAGGCTAAAAACATGTAGGGCCACATTTGCCTGCCCTGATGTATGTAGTTGCTCATTTCTGTCACACTCAGTCATTGCACTCTAGGCTAAGAAATAAATTAGATACAGGATGTACAAAGAGGTATGTCTCATTTCTCATTTGATCCCGGTGGGTGCTATGGGAAATGGGCTGCAACCTGAAACACAACTGAGAAAGAATAAACCTGACCCTTACCCCAGGAGTTCAGCAACAGAAAGGCAGGTAAAAATCCTTAGGTACCAGGACTTTTTAAAAAATAAAAAAGTATTTTGAATGTGCTGTGGGGTATTTTCTGGACCCCAGTGATGGTTGTATTGAGGGTTAGAGACAAGGTCCTTTGATGAATGTTCAATGAAGACTGTTCCCTCAATGGGTCTAACTTGCTGGCAATTAGGTCATGTCACTTCTGCTTCCATCCATCCCTATGTGACACATTTGGCACTTTGCATTATTAAAAAGCAGGAGTGGACAATCTTTTCTCCCTATAGAAGAGAAAAGCCACATTCCCTGGAATTAAGCTCTCAGGGCCACCTGCTAGTAGTGGGTGAAGCCAGAGACAAACTTCCCTCTTTCTTTCTTTCTTTCTTTCTTTCTTTCTTTCTTTCTTTCTTTCTTTCTTTCTTTCTTTCTTTCTTTCTTACCACAACTTCTCTCTCTTCTAGACATCTCATTCTCTTCTCTCTATTTCTTTCTTTCTCCTTAGGCAGCAAAGAAATATACCCAGTTGTCAGAATCTATCCTTTAGAAACTAAGAAGGCTTTTGAAATTAAGCAGAGGAACATTCTTGACCCTAGAGTTACAAGTCACCTACTCCTGTCTTAGAGATTATTTTACATCTGAGGGTAGAAATGTGTTGGAAAACCTTTCCAGCAAACTTATTAGCTTGTGGACTTTATATAGAATCAGACTCATGTAGAAACCTGCATGTTCTGTTCAGTATTTTGAGACCTTCTCTGTATGCCCTGTTAAATAAAGTTGCCAGGTGGTTGTGAGAGGTAAGACCTTCTCAGTTGCAGAAATGGTATAGATTACGATATTGTGAATAGTAATGATGGTATTATTCCCCAGAAAATGCTGCCTGGTTCATCAGTGCTGGCCTTCTGTTTTAAATTGTTTAGTAGAATGGACAGTAACATACTACACATCCTTCTCAAACCTGGCACCTTTCAAATACATTGAAATACAGCCCCCATCATCTCCCAGACTGGAAGTTGTACTCTAACACAGCTGGATGACACTAAGTGTGATGAAAGCTGCATGAATATATTGTAAATGGTGTATGTATACATTTGTTATCTCATACAACTCCACATAAATGAAAATACTATAAGTAGGGACCTTTCTGCATGAGGAAGTTAAAACGGGCCAAGGTGTCTTGTCATGGAGGTCGTCCGCACCTTGGATCGGACTAGGTTCAGACTATTTACCTTAGTTCTGCACCTTAGTCTGACCCCAAAAGCCCCCAAGTGGTCCTCCAGCACGCTAAGTGAAGACCGGAAAAATCTGGTCTTTCAGTCTTCTGGAGCGTGCAATTGCGTTCCTGCTCACCTGTGCAGATGCACAGGCTCGCACCAATGTGAGCCTGCAATCAACGGAGGGTGGGCTGTGGGTGTGGCCAGCATCAGCGGTTGGTCCGGATCCATGAAGTACAGGAAGCTGCCATTTTCAGCCTGAGCAGTGTGGATCTACAGACCTCGCACTGCTTCTATTCGCCCTGGACCAAATGGAGGAGCCCTGCAGAAGGGTTTAAGGGAAAGTCCACGTTGCTTCAAAGACAGAAGATCTGGCAAATAACGGCATGGAGCGATTCACTTGCCTCGTGCGGAAAGGGCCTAAGAATCACATCAAACTAACTAAGTAGTTGAGGCCTTCTTGGCTCAAGCCTGATTTGCTGTAGGACCATTTATTTGTCCTTTTGGCAGTTCAGGGTATTTGCAGAACTCTCTTTTAGCATCACATCTAAAATGAGTTGATTTTCTTCCTACCCACATTCATCACTGTCCAGGTTTCATAACCACATGCAGAAACTGGAAATACAATGGCATGAACAATCCTGACCTTGGTATTCATGATATATCTTTACACTTGAGGATCTTGTCTTGTTCCTTCATGGCTGTCCTTCTGGAAGTCCTAGTGTTCTTCTGATTTCTTAACTGGAGTCTCCATTTTGATTAATGATTGACTCAAGTTATAGAAAATCTTAACTATCTCAATATCTTCATTGCCTACTTTAAAGTTATGTAAATCAACTATGGTCATTATTTTTGTTTTCCTAATGTTCTGCCATAAACTTGCCTTTGCACCTTCTTCCTTGACATTCTTCAATAGTTGTTCAAACCGCATTTCCTCATGACGGTGGTCCATTGCTTTGTTTCATTGCAGCCCTGGCAGGGAAAGGAGTGTGCTAGGAATGCTCCCCTCTGCACCTTGCCAGGTTGCTGCAGAAGGGAGCATGCTGGCCCCATCTCTTCCCTTCTGCAGCATAGTTGAGCACTTGCCATTGCTGCACTGTGGAGGGAGGTGTTGCCAGTGTGTTTCTGCCCTTCTGCATGGCAGGGAAGGGTGGGAGTGCTGTGCGATGGCAGGTGTAAAATGTATATTTCCATTCTTCAAATACTGTGCATGTGTGATACATGGGGACAAGATGGCTGCAGGAGCACAATATGCAGAAGCATGAGCTGTGGAGCATGCCATTGTGTCCCAACTGTGAGGCAGCCATGCTGTGCAGAAAGGGCCTAAGTCTTTGCTATTTTCTGCCAGTAATAGGGTGTTATCTACATGTTTTAAATTGTTTATGTTCCTTCCCCCAATTTTCACATCTCCTTTCTGTGACTCTAATTCAGCTTTGTGTATGATACATTCAGTGTACAAGTTAAACAAATAGCATGATAAATTGAAGGCTTGCTTGAGCTCTTTGCCAACTGGGAGTCATTCTGTTTCTCCATATTCTGTCCTAACAGTGGCTTCTTGTCCCTAGTATAGAGTACACATTAGGATAATCAAATGTTGTGACACACTGATTTCTTTAAGAATGATTAATAGTTTTTTCATGATCAACACAATCAAAGGCTTTGTTATAATCTATAAAACACTTTGGTGTGCTCCATTATGCAACTTATGTTTGCAGTATGATTCTTTGAGCCTCTTCCTCTTCAGAACTCAGCTTGAACATCTGGCATTTCTCATTCCATTGTTGTAGAATTTTGAGCATCCCTTGTTCATGTGGAAGATTAATGCAATGGTCTGTGTTTACTAAAACCTGGTGTCTTCTGTTTCTCTTCATTGATTTTTACAGTAGTTGTTGTTTAGGATTGTGTCCCTATTTTCGTCCATTTTTACTTTTGCTTTTCATTTAATACTTAACTGCTTGAAGAGTTTCATTGCCAGCCAGTGGGTCCTTTCTCTCTTTTTAGCTGCAGATATTGTCTTTGCATTCCTCCCTAACTATGTCCCTAGGTTCAGTCTAGAGTTCTTCTAGCTCCCAGTCAACTAGGCTTAATAGTGCAAATCTATTTTTTCATATTATCTTTAAATTCTATGGGGATGGTCTTCATTTGGCATAATACTTGATTTAGTGTTCTTCCTTAACTTTACTCTAATTTTTTATATTAGCAGATAATGGTCTGTGCCACAATCTGCTCCTGCTCTTGTTTTTGCAGGAAAATGGAGCTTTTCAACCTCTTGTTTCAATTATGTAGTCTATTTAATTTCTATATTGAGCATGAAGTGATGTTCATGTATACAGTCACCTGTTTGACTGCCTGAAGAATGTGTTTGTGATGAACAAACTGTTGACTTCACAAAATTTCATCAGTTGTTCTCCTGCTTCATTTCCCAATGATAGGTCAAATTCTACAATCCTTGGTTCTGCTCTGTTTCCTGCTTTTGCGTTCTAATTGCCTATGATTACCAACGTTGTCCTCTTTTTGTGTGAGACCAATTTCCTCCTAGACTGCTGTGTAGAATCTTTCAATGTCTTCTTCTTTTTCCTCTGTAGCTAGAGCATAAACTTGGACTGTGGTTGTATTGATGGTCTTTCCCTGAACTGTTTTTGATATTATTTGGTCAGACTTTGCATTAGATCCCTTTATTACTGCTTTTGTGGCATCTCTCCTCCCTACTAATACTCCTCAGTTTCTTCTTAGATTTTCATTTCCTGAGTAGGACATTGTGTAGTTATCTGACTGAAAATGAGCCATTCCTGTTAACGTTAGCTCATTCATCCCAAGTATTGCAATATTTATATGTTCCATTTCTAGTTTTACAATATCTTCTCTGACTCATGCTTCTCACATTCCATGTTCCTATAATATGTGTTGTGCAGCTTCGGATTTTCCTTCCACCTCTGAGAACATCAACAGCTGAATGTTCTTTTGGCTTGGGTCCAGTTGCTTCATTGGCCACAGTGCTACTCATATCTGTCCTTTGCTCTTTTTCAGTGGCTCAGTGAGTGCATTCTGATCTGAGAGTCTCATCTTCTGGCAGCATCTCTTGTTTCATTTTGGACTGTCTCATCATACAGTTTTCATGGTAGAAGGCTTCAAGAGTTGTTAACCATTGCTTTCTTCTGCACAATACTTACAGGTGTTAGCTATGGTACTGCTGCCATTATGTCTGAGAGATCTTCCACCCCCACTAATGCTGCTGCCCATTAGCTGTTTGACGTATTTAGTTTTGCTTCTCAGCAAAAGCCTGTCTGACAGAGGGGGACGTACTAGCAGCACTGCTACTGTCAGCATAGTCCCTTGCCTCATAGAAGCATGCAATCGCACCACTATGTAAATGCAGTGCTATGGTAGAAATATCCCATTAATTATCATCAATTATTTGCAAATTTCTACTTAATTATCCATTGATTTTCATACTTACCAAGTGCTTCAACAAAGTTCTCTGCTCAAAATGAAAAGGGGGAGAATCGAAATCCTACTTATATGAACATTTGTTGGAGAATACCTATATTTAAATGCATATTTTCATGTCATTTACCCCCCCATCACCAAGTAGATATTGCAGAAATTAGACACATGTGGCGAACACATGTGGCAGTGATGCAGACTGGATCAAATTATTGTCAGTCCTTACATAGGAATAACATTCTTTTGTCCTAACTTGGATTTTGTATTCTGTTCATAAGGATAAAATAGAAGAAAATGCAATATATGTAGATGTGAGATACACAGAATAAAAATTAAAATGCATAGTTCTCCAGGGAGAAGTGAGATTTTTATATGGATATCACTGATGCAAACATTAACTTGACATGTGGTTAGCATTTACACCACAAATAATAAAGTACCAGTGACAACTGGACTGCAGTCAACGAGGGTTTAAGATAATGAAGATTATTTAACTCCTTTTAATGTTTCTGACTAGGTAGTAAAATATGTCTTAATTTAACTTGTCAGATAGCATTAGTAGAACAAAAACACAATTACAGAATCCTCCAATGGAATTTAAGCCAAAATATATCTTCTGTAACAATGACATGTCTTTACTAAGTAGCCAAGTCAGCCACACTGCTTTGTTTTGCTTATGCGGCTCTCTTGATGTTGTACTTCTTCCCAAGTGTTGTACATTTCTGAAGAGTTTCACTGATGTTAATTTCCAAACATACTTCAGTATTCATACAAAGTGGCTTGTAGGTTTGCACAGGATAGATATGAACTAGATTTCAAAGGAAGTCACCTTGTTACTGCTTTCCATGTGTATTTTGTGTAATATGTGTTTTGGATTTTGCTATATTGGTAGAAATTAATTGTTAAGTATCAAAGCTTATTGTTAGTTATTAAAGTTCTCCTCATCATTGTCATAATTGTGACCTATTGTCCAGGCTGAGTTATACTTGTTTCAAGCAGAGATCTTCATCCTGACAGTACCTGTAGTAACACGCGAAAAGAAGGTCCAAAAATGTGGACTGATATACATTGATCTGTACCTTAAAAGAGCAGCAGCAGCAACAACAACAACCAATTTTAGCAGTTTTTTTTAGATATTTTTATTAAAAATTTAATTGCAAAAATAATTAAAAAACAAGTGGATATACACCATTATTAGGTGTATCCCACACAACCCCCCCACTTCCAAGCTTATATTCTCCAGTTGAATCTACTTTGTTTCTGTTTACACAAGAGAAGAACAGTTACATTTCCATTAACAAGAAAAAATAACAGTTACCTTTATGTCTTTCTTTCATTTCTTATACATTTATATCTTTAACCAATCCAAAACTCCTTTCCATTCCCTTTCAAAGTTCTGGATAGGTTTATTTTTCAAAGAAAATGCTAATTTTTCTATCTCTACCATAGCCAGGACTTTTAGCTTCCACTCTTCTAAATCTATATCCCTCTTTTCTTTCCAGTATTGCACAACTTTGCAGCTGTTATCAAGTATAACAATATCTTTTGATGACTTCTCATCTCCATGTATTGTCCTAACATATTTAACAAATAGAACTCCAGTGTCATTTCAAAATTCAGATTACAAATTCTTTAAATTTCATCATGTATCCCCTTCCAAAATCTTCTTGCCCTCCTACAAGTCCACCACATATGAAAGAGGGATCCAATCTTTTCATCACACTTCCAACACCTTCCAGTCCCAGCTTTAGTTACTTTTTGTAATCTTTCTGGAGTCATGTACCATCTATGAAGCATTTTATAAAAGTTGTCTCTTAAATTTAAATTTGGTGTAAATTTTATATCAGTTTTCCATGTTCTCTCCCAACCTTCTAGTTCAATTGGATGTCCCACATTCTGAGCCATCTGACCATCTAATCTTTATCTGACTCCATTTCTATTTTCAACAATAGTCTATAAAATTTAGAGATTCTCTTTTGATTTCTCTTCATCAATAAATGTAGTTCATGTTCCTTTCTCTCAAATCATACAGTTTTTGATCCATTTTAAATCTTTCTTTCCTGTTATTGGTAAATTCTGAAAAAGGAACATGAGCTTAGGTAATAAGGACATTTTAAAAGCATTTATTCTTCCCAAGAGAGATAGGTTTAGATTTTTCCATTTCTCCATATCTTTTTTTTTTTATCTCTTTCCATATTTTCAGATAATTGTTGTCAAATAATTCTTGGTTCTTTTTCATTATAATGATTCCTAAATATTTCATTTTCTTAGTTAGTTTACATCAAGGTCTTTTCTCCAAATCGACTTGTTCTTTTTTAGTCATGTTTAATGTCATCATCATTATCTTTTCCTTATTTATCTTGTATCCTGCCACTTGTCCATATTTTTGCAAAGTTTCCATCAATGCCTGTATTGATTCTTGTGGATCCTCCAAAAATATAATTACATCATCTGCAAAAGCTTTCAATTTCAATTCCTTTTTTCTTATTTTCAAGCCTCTTATCTGTGAGTCCTCATTTGTTATAATCAACAGTACTTCCAAAAAAGCTATAAACAGTGATGATGATAACGGACATCCTTGCTGTACCCCTTATGTATTGCAAAGCTTATCTCCATTGATTATTAATCTCGCAGATTGGTCTTAACAAATCGCCTCAGTCCATTTACAAAAATCTTCTCCCAGGTCATATTCTCTCAACACCCGATGTATAAAAGCCCAGGAGACATTATCGAATGCCTTTTCTGCATCCAAAAACATAAGTGCTGCTTTCTTCCCTGGGTTTTTATCATAATATTCAATCACATCTAAAATTGTTCTTACATTATTTCTCATATAGCTGTCGAGGAGAAAACCTGTTTGGCCTTCTTGGATCTTATCCTGTAATATCTGTCTCAATCGTTTTGCCAACACAGCTGTGAAAATCTTGTAGTCTATATTCAACAAAAAGATTGGTCTGTAATTTTTAACTTCTTTCTTGTCTTTACCCTCTTTAGGTATCAGTACTATATTAGATTCTCCCCAGGATTCCAGTTTGCCATACTTCTCTATTTCCCTCAACATTGCTTAAATTGGTTGAATCAATTATTCTTTTATAAATCTCTTATAGCATAGTGCGGTGAAACCATCTGGCCCGGGTGCCTTATCCATTTTCAGATCCTTTATGATCTCTTCAATTTCAGTAAGTGTTATTGGTTTATTCAGCTGTTTCTGTGCCTCCAGTGATATCTTAGAAATCTTAACTTTTATAAAGAATTCAGACAGATTTTTCCCATATTGATGAAGAGATTTTGTCTCATAAAACAATTTCCCAAAGTATTCTTCAAATTTCTGTTTTATCTTTTCATGTTGGGTAATCAACTTCTTCACGTTTTTCAATTCAATGATTATATTCCTCTCTTTCCTTTTCTTAAGTTTGTATGCAAGCCATTTCCCAATTTTATTGTCATGTTCAAATGGAGTTAGTTTCATCTGTTTCATCATCTCTATTTCCTCAGTTATAATCAAGGCCATCTCTTTTTGTATTTTCTCAATCTCTAATTTTAGTGATTTTTGCAGTCTTCTCTATTTCCTCAGTTACTACACTTGATCTTAGACAAAAGGCCAAGAAGCGTATCTTTGATATTGAATGCCAAACAGATTTGGCCTGTTCTCCATCCTTTATTGCTAGTGAGCAGGACAAGTATCAGATGCTTCCACGGGTCTATTTAAAAATTTTAGAACTGCCCAAACATCATTTGGCTTTTACTCTAGCGCTTTGCTGTAGTCTTCCATCCACTGTCCTTGAGGGACTATATAAAAAAATTCCCTATTTGGAAAGATACGGTCCGTGTGATTCCGGTCAGATTGAAACGGTTGATCACATGCTTTTTCAATGTATGTTCCATAGAGATTTAAGAGCTGATATCATCTCCCCAATTCTTCGGGAACACCCAGATGGTTCTGAATCATTTTATACCTTCTTATTGTTATCAGACACAAACTCTGATATAACATATAAGGTTGCTAAATTCTGTGCTGCAGCTATGAGAGTAAGACAAAAGATGTTGGCTAGTGAGTAGATGCATATTGTATATCTTGTAATCCTTGTGAGACTTTTTATCCCTCAGTAGTACTGCATTCTTGACTAAGTTTATTATGCTGTTTTTATGTATTATTTATTCAAGTTTTATGTTTACTTGTATCAGTACTTAGGTTCTTGGTCCTTGGTACTGTTTGATGTAATCTTTTTACTGGTCTATGACTGTAATAAACAATATCTATCTATCTATCTATCTATCTATCTATCTATTTCCTCAGTTATAATCAATGCCATCTCTTTCTGTATTTTCTTAATCTCTAATTTTAGTGATTTTTGCAATGTGTTTTCCTTAAATTCTTTTTCTTTCTCTTGAAGTTTAATCAATAACACTTGATGTTTCTCTCATCTTTTTTTTATTCTGAATTTGTTGTTGCTGTATGAAGAAACCTCTCATTACTGCCTTCGATGCATCCCAGACCATCTTCATCTTCATATCTCCTTTTATATTATATTTTCCTTGAAATATTTCTTTTGCTTGTTTTACTATTTCTTCGTCATTCAATAAACTATCATTCAATCTCCACTGAAATTGTTTGATCTTCTCTTGTATTTGCAACAACACCGGGTGATGGTCCAAAATGATTTTAGGCAGTATTTCTGTCTTCCTTATCTCTGATAACAAATGTTTAGAAACAAAAATCATATCTATTCGAGACCAAGATTGATGTACTTCAGAAAAAAAAGTAAAGTCTTTAACATTTGGGTGAATAGTTCTCCATACATCTAAAACGGATAATTCTTCACACATCTAAAACAAAACAAAACAAAACAAAAACAAAAAAAAAAACAACACAAAAAAAACTTTTGGCAATTTCCCTCTCTTTGCTTGATCTTCTTTGCTCTGAGAGGTTGTTTTATGCAATTTAGCATCCAACACTCCATTCTAATCTCCCGCCAAAATCCAATCTTCATACTCATATACTGAGATTTTTTTCTCACAACTTCTTATAAAATTCACATTTATTTTCATTTGGAGCGTAGACTCCAACCAAAAGGATCTTTTTGCCATTTTTCAGAGTTTCTATGCCCAATATTCTTCCTTCTTCATCTTCCAGAATTTGTTTCGTCATGTATACTTTCAATTCATGTACTAATCCATATCATTTTAGTAAACCATTAACAGTTAAAAACTGTTAGTAACAGTTTGTATCATTTTATATTATGACAGTTTATCTCAATTTATCTATAGTTCTTGTCACAGTTACCTTTCCTCAAAATCTATAACTTCTCTTTTAAAATCTTCACCTTTTTTCCTGAGGCTAATCCTTTTCAAAAGTCAGGGGCCAGTCAGTCAAATAACTTTTCCAATCTGTCCAAAGTTACAATTCCTTCACTTCACAAGTTTCTCAAAAGAATTCATTCAAAGTTCATTCACTGAATAAGAGGGAAAAACTCAGTCATAAATAATCTACCTTTTAAAATTCATAGTACTGCTTATAATTCATTTGTCCATAAGCTTCTATTTGTACAGTTTAGTCACTCTATCTCTTCACCTCTCTTGATGAGGCTATTCCACAGTAAATCCGTAAAATTCATTAAAATATTTCAAAGTAAATAATTGTCCACCAAACATTTCTCTTTACAAACAAGGACAAGAAGAAATCTTGCTGTTGTCTCTAAAAAAACCATGATCTCCACCATTTCCCCCCTGCTTCCAGTCTTCAAGTTTCTGCTTCTTTAATCTCCTCCTGTTTCCCCCTTTCTCCCAGTCTTATAGAGAAAAAAAAGTTAGAAACAAGCACCCAAGACAAAGATCCTTTAAAAAAGCAGTTTCAGTGCACAAACTTCTCAGCAAGTTTTTAACTACCACATAAGTGCTTGGACATAAAAGGGGAAGCTCAGCTAGTCGTTTCCAGGGGAGGGAAGTGCCTCTTCTTCACTCAGCTAAACCAGACCGTGTCCACCATTTCTGTCTCCCGATCTTGTCCATCTCCGTCGCTCTGCAACACTTCTCCACATCCACACCAGACAACTCCAACAAAATATCCAATATCAAATCAATTTTTATTTCTAATATCTTATTTCTCTTCAGCTTGTTCATTCAACTGGATGACTTCCTTTAAAAAAGGTTCTCACCGGTGCTTGTCAGATAAAACTGGCTGCGAATCCACGGCATTCAGCTCTGTCCTCCGTCCTTTCCACGCCTGTTCCTCTATTTCTTCTTGGCCGGTGCCAGGACGATTCAGGACCTGTGAGCTGCTCTGCTCCCCCTACCTGCCATGGGTGAGTTTTTGAGGGGACCCCAGGGTCCTCAGGGGATGTTGTCCTTCAGATTTGCAGCAGGTAGCCCTGAGCCAGCAATTCAGGATACCGGCTGTGCCGACATCTTGGCTGGAAGTGTGTCTAATTTTAGCAGTTTTCATTTCCATCAGGAGTAGGTATTTTGTAAAGATAAAATTATAAAGTTGGATTGTTGCTAATTCAACAGTCTTGGGGCTTTGACCCTGCAAACCATGGCTCTAGTACACCATTCCTCCATCTGTACAATGGGATAATAAGAAAAATAGTTTAAGATTGTTTTGAGGACCAACTTATCTTGTGAATCATCTGGTCCTGCCATACTTTGTTATTCTTTTTAAAGGAGCTATCCCATGTACTGAAAATGATCTCCAAAATAAATCTGGCACTTGGAATTCTTTAAAGTTTGGACTAAAAGCCAGTTCAGATCCACCATCTCCTTGAGACTGAAGCCCTGAGCTGCTACTGCTGAGTACTGTGTGACAACCAGTTCTCAACAAGGTTCACAAGGTGCACTCAGGTTCAATCAATATACAATCATAAGGGGCTAGATTGATTAATTCCAAAAATAGAGTGAATAGTGAATGTCAGTATATCATGCAAGCTTTCCATCTCCATTAATATGTATACAGTTCAGTGGTTAGAGTGTAGAACTAGGACTTGAGAAGTTTAGGTTCAAGTCTTCACTAAGCCATGGAACTCCCTGAGTCTGAGTCTGTTCATTCTCAGTCTGATCTACCTTACGAAAATGTTGTGAAGTAGGACAAAAGCATTTATACCATTGAGCTCATTGTAGGAAAGCTGGGCTATAAAAATGGGATCTATATCTATATCTATATATACACACACACACATATATATATACAGTCTTTCGTGGAGATAATGGTTAATGCTTGAAAAATTAAATTTATACTATGTCTTAGCCACAAGATGTATGGTGATGATTTTAAAATATGCCTCCTCTTAATTCTGGTCACTGTAGCGTTTTGACTTATATCTTGTGTCCTTTGTGAAGTACTTACCTTTCTGTTTTGGACAATGTGATATCTTATAGTAAAAAATGAAATGTCTACATGAGAAATATTATATGAAAGTAGAAGATGATAATTTTATAAAAATGAACCATTTATTCCATTTATTATTGTTTTCCATTGGTACTTATGGTTTAAATATGATGATGTTAATACTTAGGTCATGGTGTGATACCAATGTTTGGAATCAAATTAACTTAAAATAATAGATTCATGGTAGTAATTGTGTATAACTTATTTTTTAAATTTTTTTTTATTAACCAGGTAAATCTGGCTTTCAAGTAGAGGGACAAGATAACAAGGATTATTAGCAACAAAGTTAACCTAGATTTTGAGTAATGTTCTAATAGTTAAGTACAAGTATTTACTAAGAGTTGTACGCAATAAGGGCAGGAATCAATTTTTAGTTATTTGTAATTTTATGTTCATTATAGTTTTGATAGACGTTTGTAGTTTTGTTAGGTACTTTTTGCTTTTTTGTATTATTATTATTATTATTATTATTATTATTATTATTATTATGTGTTTATAGTTTTATGTATTGTTTTGTATTTTTGCTGTTTCTTTGTCTCTTTTTTCCTTTCTTTTAATAAAAAAAAGAAATGAAATGTGTGTCACAGGCTTTCAAATTCTCTATATTAGAATGGACTGATCAACAGGGACTAAAGGACCCAAAACAAGGGAAAGGGAAAAAGCCATCTGAATGAAATGTTCTTTTGAAGGTTAAGTGTGGCTATAAATTGGATTTACTTAGTTTATTGCTCGCTAGGGACCACTTATATTTTTTATGGCTTAATTGAAATAGTGACCTTGGAATCATCCATGAAAGTTTTTGACTTTGATTTGCCATTGACATTTCCGTGAACACAGCTAAAGCAGAAGCAAAACTTACTCAAGTTGCTTAATGATGATAATCTAAATAGTCTGTTTATCCACTAGACGGCACACTGTAATGGAGATGCTACGTTAATAAAGTCTGAAGGAATGAAAAGAGACACATGATCTCAGAAGTGACAAAATAGTCTGGTTCCCACATCTGAATGTAAGAAACCAGTGATTCAGCAAGTCAGAAGAGCAACATGAACAATTTTGTCATAGTTGCAGTATGATATTTCCAGCAGAGCTTGTCAATTACTTATTAGCACATGTTATTTTAATTTTATTTTACAATAACTGAGGCATTTAGCTATGGTAAATCTTCATCATAAGGAGTGATAACTCCTATTTTATAGTGTAATGATAAGTTTTTATTATCTTTGTAGTTACACCTTTAAAGGTGCTCACAATCATGAGGAATAAGGAATATCAGGTGGTTCAAGGGACAGGTCATGTTGTGCCTCATACTGCTGCCTCATGGTCTACTTGGATACTGAGGTGATGCTGAGGTCTGTAGCAGCCTAAGCTCTGCTGTCACTAGTGAGCCCAAGGGAGAAATGTTGCTATTAGACCCCTCTTTGTTGCACTGTGTGTGCTGCAGCATAAAGGTTCATTGAGTCCAACCCCCTGCTCAGTGCAGTAACTCCAGCTACAGCATCCCCATCAGATAGCTGTCCAGCCTCTTGTAACTTAGAGCCATTAGACCTGGTCCCACCTTCTGGGACAACAGAGAATAAACCTGCAACCTGTTCTCTCTGTGACAGCCCTTTAGATACTTAAAGAGTGCAATCATGTCACCCCTCAGTCTTCTCTTCAGCTGGATGAGCATGCCCAACTCCTTTAACTTTTAATCATATTGTTAGGGTGGATAAACAGAGCACACCTTACTGTACCCCAGGTGGGACACGGAGCTGATATGAACTCCCCAAACACAAGATAGGAAGGTAGAAAAGAGAAAGAAAAGTACACACACACACACACACAAGTACTTTGATCAAAGGATCCCAAGTATGATGACTTCTTTCAGAGTTCTCTTCTTATACCATTTTTATGTTTATATTAAAGAATGCTTACAGGAAGAAAAGATTCATGGATCAGCATCAGGAAAGTTAAGGTTTGTACATACTGTATGTTGCATTTTATCTGACCCTTAAGTTCCTGAGTCTACATGACCCTGTTACATCCTAGGTCATTCTCAAAAGTCCTTCACTTGTACATACTGACTCTAAACAGGAGCAGAACAGAATAAACAATTCTTAAACAATTCTTAAAGCAAGGTTGTTTGATGAGTTACAATTGTCCAAACTATCAATCAATATTAAATGACTAACAATTATGAATTCTCCAGTAAATTTCCAAACCTAACAATATGTTTTGTTTGCCTTACCTCTTATCATTCTGTTTGCCCTTTTCACTCCAACCTGTCAATATCTTCCTTAAAATGAAGTGCCCAGAACTGAATGCAACACTCGAGGTGAAGCCTGACTAGCACAGAATATAGTGGAACTATTACTTCCCTTGACTTGAAAACTATGATTCTATTAATGTAATTTAAAAATATTATTTACCTTCTTTTCTGCAGAAGCACACTGCTGGGTTGTGTTCGTTTTAAGATCAATAATAATATTGTTGTACTCCAGTTTCTACTACCATTTTCCAAGAATGTTGATGGGAGAATTTCATAAGAAGAATGTGTATGAAACAAATGATTTAAAGGCTCATCCCTTCTGTGAAAATTCTTTGTTAGAATTTTTACTGTCCAATAAAATAGAGACTTTGATTCAAGGCCTATATGGAATCAATGTGTAAACAGAGGTAGATACAGAATAATGAGAATTCATATGGGTCAGTGATCTTTAGATTCATTATTATTTAGTGTGCTATTACATTGTTCTCTGGTTCAGCACCTCCACATTTTCAATTCCCATTTCTTTAATAAGTCTAAGCAGATAGCTTCCTCCCAGTTTTTACTTCTATATTTAAAGGTCATATTTCCATCTACCAGTTCATTCATATGCAAAGAACACTTTTAAAAAGGCTGATATGCAGTCATAAAATATACCGTAAAACATTAGTTAGAGAGCATTGGGAAACTGAATATTTCTCCTTTCCAGCAACCTTCATGTTCTAGAGGAATGACCAAAGGTAATTGTGATGTTATCAGGATCAGTGGTGGTCACACCACTAACAACCACCTTTTGGCAATCCTGTTTCAAATCCTCACATTCTTTCTATGGTATTAATGCCACCATGATCCCCCACTGAATTCACATATACCATTTCCTAATTGGTCCTGATTCCGAAATGGCTTGGGGCCAGGATATGATCTGAAAGACTACCTCTTCCCATATGAGACTGGCTGAAATTTAAGCTCCTCTGTTACCCCACCTATATACTATGTCCTGAGGATCATAATTATTTTATATCAAACATAGTGAGCCATAGAGATCTACTGGAAGGACACGTAGGCAGTAGAGCTATGGATACATATCAAAGGGTAGCCCTGTTTTCTGTCACACATCCTAGGTGAATCTCAAAATGGTTCTCACAGACCATTTGAATGGATTTTCAGCAATAATAGTGCTAATAGAAGACAAGAGGTCTCTGGGATCAAATTAACATTTCAAACAGGAATGTGACACATTGGAGGTATGCATCCCCAGATGAGAAAGTCATCTTGCAGGAAACTACAAGGATGCCTGGCTGTATTTTCTTTGAACTACAAAGCTGAGATGCATTTTCATAAAAATGCAGCCATCTGGTCCCCGGGACATATTCAGCAATATAACTAGAACCTCTTTTTCTCCTCCATTTCAGAGTTCTCCCAGACTCACAAACAATGCCTCTGCCAGTGGAAAGCTCCCCTCAGCCCTGCTCCTTGAGGCTGAGTTGAGCTCTTTGCTTGTCTTTTCCCAGCCAAAGATTTCTGGATTGGTACAGTATTACCCAACCCCCCCCTCTTAATTTTCACCTCTTTCTAAATTTCTGTAGCCTTGTACACTTGTAGGAGTGAGTGCAGCTGAGTGATTGTGTGGATTTTAACATCTATTTCAATAAAATACTTAAATTTGAACAGTTAGCCTGATTCCCTGTGATCCAACTTCATAAACGCTGGGCTCAAGATCCTTAATTACCCTGCCTTCTTTGCATTGCTACAGCAGCGTTCATAGCTAATTTCCCCACAAGCATTGACAAGCATTGGGAATCCCCCTAAGGGACCCCCAGCAAGCAGGGTAACACCTCAGTGGGGGCCCTGTTTTGTGTCCCAACCTCTCACGAGGCTTGGCTGGTACATGCATATAACATGGCTTTCACTGCGGCAGCACCCTACTGTGGAATTCTCTGCCAAAAGAAGTTGGGATGGCTCTGTTTCTTCTGAGTTTCTGGCAGGCAGCTAAGACAGTACTGTTCAACATGGCCTTTGAAGTCTGAAACTACTCTGTTTTAGTTGCTTGTTTTAACATTATGGCCATTTCCGCACTCGCCTGTTATAGCGCGATGATTCCACTTTCAACATCCTCTGGAATCCTGGGGTTTGCAGTTTCGGGAGGGGCTGCCTGGCCCCTCCCGAAACTGCAAACCCCAGGATTCCAGAGGATGTTGAAAGTGGAATCATCGCGCTATAACAGGCGAGTGCGGAAATGGCCTATATTTAAGCTTTGCTTTTTAGTTTTATTAAAGTGTTCTGAAATGTGTTTTAAACATCTTTTCAAAATCTCTGTATTGTTTTAATGCTTTCATTTGTTGCTCATCGCCTGAGGAGCCCTTGTGTATGGGGGGACATACGAATACAGTACAATACAATGCATACATATAAATGCATGATTACAATTTTTATTTGCCTAGTTTAGCTTAATTCCTGTGCAAACTCACCAATACAAAACAAGTCTTTTGTGAAAAATACTGCAGGTTGACTGTGCCGAAATCATAGCTTCTCCCATGAAACTATGGTGGTGATGTCACTAGATGTGAGGCTTTATTGCCCAAATGTTTTTTAAAGTGTGATTTGGCCTATTATTTAAGGTGCAATTTGGCCTTAAGACGACATTGTTTTAAACACAGCAGTCTTCATACTTTATTACCTTAAGAAATCAGCTAGATACTAATGGATTTAACTTAGTCAAGGAAATCCACTACGTATCATATAAATGTAGAATATTTTTCTTTTCCCTGAGTTCTAGTTCTGCAATGATTAGAGAAATAGCATTGATCCAAGTAGATGTTGCTTTGCTTCTGTACCAATATAGGTCAGTCTATGTTTTGTATCTTTGAATCCAATCTCTTGCAGGGATGATCCTCTAGGATTTCCATTAAACTTATGCATGTTTTTTGAGGAGGTTAATCTTACCTCAGTTTGAATTAGATAATTACATATTAACCTCACCCTGAATAGCCATTTTCTACAGTCTCCAGCAAGCTACATTTCCATATAGATGCTGACTTTGCAGCTGTCATCTTTCCCAGCCTTTAGCCAATGAAGGCACCTTTTGTTCTACTGATAAGCGGAACATTGTTCACCACTCAGGTGCCCAGAACAAAATGTATAAGAGGCACACACAATGAGCTTCCCTCCAGTCACTTTGGGTTTTTTATTTTTTGAGAAAAGAAAATCTTGCTTGAGAAATTTTGTTTCAAATGAAATTCCCCCCAGATCTATCCTAGTTTGTCTTTGTTTAATTCATTCCCATTCATTGTGAATTCAAGTGGCTGAGCTTCTGTTAGTTTGGGAATGAAATGCCACCACTCAATAGAAAGAACTTTCTATGTATAGAGAAGCATAGATGTGTGTGCATTAAAATAGTTGTTTTTTTAAAGATTCCCTCCAAAACTTCCTGAGAAAAGCTGTAATAAAAAATGAGACAAAAAATGGGTCTACAGAAATCTGAAGTCAAGCAAACTGGCCATTTTTGCACTGCGCTGTTGTAATGCTTTTATTCCACTTTCAATATCCTATGGAATTCTGAAGTTTGTAGTTTACTGAGGCCAAAGAGCTCTCTGGCTGACAATTCTAAATGCTCCTCCCTAAAACTGCAAATCTTAGGATTCCGTAGGATATTGAAGTGGAATAATAGCAGTATAACAATGTAATGCGTAAATAGCCTGTGTTTAAATCTGTGTGATTGAGATGTGTTGGGATGGCAGCTGGGGTGAAGGAGAAGGAAGTGCCTCTTCACAACTTACAGCAAAAGTCCTGGAGAGAGGATTAAGGGTGTCCCATGAGATAAAATCTCTGTCTTCTTGGCACTGTACAGAGATGGTTCAATCTCCAGAAATGTGTGTTCTACTTCTGTATTGTGATAAAATAACCAGAGCTGACCACCTTCTAATGTCATGTACTACAGTAGGGTAGAAAAGATATCCTTTAACTCAATGCTTTTTAGGCATTCTGACATGGGAAACTAGCCATTTTTTCCCTGATGCCTGTTTTTTTGTGCCTGTTGGCTACATTTTTTTGTGCCTGTTGGCTACAGTTGTTTCTTACTTTCCAGGAAACTTGGTGGCTAATGGTTTTGGATAAACACCAGTCCACAGCTCACCACCCGCCCCCAAGTAACTCATGGGGGCGGGGACCCTCTTTGAATCTGAGGACTGAATTGTATTTCAGACAGGTTGTTGAGACCACATTCCAGTGGTGGGTGGGCTCAAAACCCCAGCATAATTTGGCTTAAATCTCTTATTGTAAGTGATCAGCCAGCCCTTTTTTTTTTTTTTATTTATATAACTGAATCACAAATACAAAACAAGAAAAAAAAATTAAACACCATGTGATATACATAATAGTGAATTAAAAAAAAAATATTTTTTTTCTTTTTCTTTTTTTCTCTTCTCTTAAGCAATACTAACTTTCATTGCTATTTTGCACCTTTACCCTTAAATTTATAAATCTGTTCAACTGTTATAATTTCACATTTAATTCAATATTTTTCACATCCCCTTTAATCTATTTCTATTGTTAATTCTTTTAACTTTTTTTTTTAAAAACATTGACATCACTTATCCATTTAAATCTATAAATCACAAGTTTAACACACACACCTACTAAGAATTAGAAAATATACAACATAAAAGAAAAACAAAACTAAAACTAAAAAATACCCACCCCCCAGAGCCAACTTTTTATTTAATCCACTTTCCAAAATTGCCATTCTTCTTTTGACAGGGTAGTATTACTATCTCTTTTCAGAACTTTATCCAAAAATATTTTCCAAATTTCTTCAAAATCATTCCCTTTAACCAAACCTTTCATAAACCTAATTCTACATGTTAGTTTATCATTAATTACAATTTTCCACACTTCGTTATACCATTCCTCTATTTGAAATTTTTCATTTGCTTTCCATTTTTTTGCTATTATTAATCTCGCTGCAGTTAACAAATTTGTTATTAATTCTTTCTTTACTTGAGTACACTCAACCTTATCATATATAGACAACAATGCAATATTTGGACATACTGGTATATCTGCTCCTATAATCTCTTTTATCTCTTTAAAAACCTTTTGCCAAAACTCCATTATCTTATTGCAATTCCACCACATATGCATATATGTACCAATTTCTTGACATCCTCTCCAACATAATCTTGAATATAGCCAGACCTTTTAAGATGAGGAAAAGCCCATTCAAAATTTAGAAGAAAACAAAGTTGTTTTTTCCTGGTTTCACAGAGTTGCCAGTTCCATGGGATTGTCAGAGCACTACATGCTGAGATATCAGGACCAAAAGCTGAGGCCTAGGGACAGCTCCTGGTGCTGCTAAAATGTGCGAGGGATCAGTCATATTATATGTGATAAGTCCTAGGGAGAGACAGCATGTGCAGTGGTTTGAGCCTTGGAGGGTGACCGTGGAGACCAGAGTTTGATTCTCTGCTCAGCCATAGATATTCACTGGGTGATCTTGGACATGTTACATATTCTCAGCTTCAAAAAAACCCTGTGATAGGTTCATTTTAGAGTCATCACGTGTTATAAATGACGTGAAGGCTGTTGGAGGGGTTGCCAAGAGATTGGCACATATATTCATATGTGGTGGAATTGTGAAGGTATACAGAAATTTTTGCAAATTGTGTTTAAAGAGATAAAAGAGATAGCAAGAATTGACTTACAAATATGTCTGTGTATAGCATTATTATCTACATTTGATAAAGTTAATTATACCCAGGCAATGAGGGATTTAATTACAAATTTATTAACTGCAGCAAGGTTAATTATATCAAGAAAATGGAAAATGCAAGAAGATTTTCAAATAAAGGATTGGTATAAAGAAGTGTGGAAAATAGTGATTAATGATAAGTTAACATGTTGAATTAAAGTCCAAAAAGGAATAATGAAAGAGAATGATTTGAAGAAATATGGAAGATATTTGTGGAAAAAGTCCTAATAAAAGAGGGAAGTGTCACACCTCCACAAGAAGAATTACAATTTTGGAAAGCAGAGTAAGCTGAAAGATAATTGGCTCAGGGGATGGGTTTATACTTAGTGTTAGGATTTACATTTTATATTTAAGGTTACATTTAAGGTTAGGGTTAGTATTAATATGTTTAGAAATAGGATCATATTCAGTAACAGCAATAAGTTAAATATAGTTGAAAAGGATAGAGTTCAGAATGTAACAAAAATATATAAGCAATATGATATATAACATGTAGAATAAGTATATAATGATAAAGGATCTGGAAAGAAATAATAATATAAGTTATTTTGTTGTAATGTTTTCTTTTTTCACTTTTATGGTAATCATATGGTATTATGTTTTGTTCTTTTTCTTAAAAAAGGAAATGACTTGAAGGCACACGACAGCAGCAGCAGCAACAACAATGTCCTAGTGATGGTCTTAAGCATGATATATTAAATATCAATCATAATTGCTCAAATGTTCAAACCTCTGTTTTTAACGTCTTTGCTACTACTGTTTTTAACAACACATTGGAGTCCAGCCAAAGAAAGCTTTCCAAGCTTTCCTTTTGAACAGAAAAATCTAAAATGGAAGAAATCAGGGCTTAGCAGAGCACTGAACAGGAGCACACTACATTGCAACAACTTGTTGCATTTCCTCACTCTACATTTTAAAGTGCTGTGGCTGCTGTTTTGACATGCATATGCTTCTTTCTGAGTCCACAGAATGTATGTCAAAGTCACATCGACCACATTTAGAATGCTTTGCCTGTCTCAACCATAAGACTGATCAAGATAATGTTGAGTTTTCCCGAGACACAAATTTCAGGCATTCTTAGCCGAGGCACAGGTGTCTTTTGGTGAATTGATCAATGTGGAAACAGTTTCTGAAGAACAGGAAGTTTGAAAATCACTAATGTCTTTCAGTTTTTCTGCTGTCCACAACAAATGTCCTTTTGAGTACAAGGGAAATTCCCCACAGAGTAAGCTGGGGAATTACTTTTCAGTTTTGGACCACCTTGTAAGCTGGCTTGTTCTCTGGAAAGTAATAGATATGGATTTGTAGAAGACTTACAACTGTCAATAGAGATTTTCCACCGTTAATGACTTTGTAATTTCATCAGTTTGGTAATTTGCTTCCACCAGCAGGTGAATTTTGTGCATCTAAAACAGCTGCTAGCTGAGCTTAAGTGTAAGCTCCCAAGGTTTCCAAAGGGCTAAGGCACAGCCTTCAATCTTTGATCATTCTACAAGTTTGTCAGAGAAATGTAATGGTAAATCCCTGCATTTCAGTAATGTCAGTTAAATTTCTGAATAACCATAGAGGTCACTGTGTCCACCCTTGGCTCTGTTTCTTTCTTTCTTTTTTCTTTTTTGTCAAAAAATGTTTTCAGAAAAACAATAACATAGCTAGAATGAAAGGTCAGCTTTGGGTGTGGGAGGATAGAAAGAAAAATGCAGCTTACATGGTCACTGGTGTAATTTAACACTCGAAGGAAAGGAAATAGAATTTCTGGTAGTGAAGCTTAAGAGCATACACAGAAATACAGCCTTGTGTGACTAAAGCCCTAGATAATATATTATGTTGCACACAGTTTCCTCATGGGGAGAGGATATTGGAGGCTAATGTTGCAATCTTATCCTTCAGCTACACTCACTGGACAAAGACAGGGATACAACTGTGTCTGAAGTCTTATACTCACTTCTTGGTAGATATGTATAGGCTTGCAATCTGAATCTCCCATATCAATGTGAGTTCAAGTTATGACTGACAGATATCAGAGTTTTTTTTCAAAGTGATATTGTTGAGTCTGACTAAGGCAATGAAAATGTTATGCTATCATCCTCACAGATGGCCTGAAGCATATTTTGTCAACCCGGGTCACTTTGAATATTTACCATTACAAATATCATCTCCCAGCCATCGGCAATGTTGGCTAAGGCTGATGGAATTGTAGTTAACCTAGGCAAAGTAGATTCTTTGTGGCTATGCAGGTTTGAGTGTTGCATCTTCACAACACCCTGTGATGGTGGAGTGTCTGTATGCTGTCCATGAACTTCTCAGTGGAAGCACTAGCATGAGTGAGATCCCAGGGAGCTGCATATCTTCCAGATTTCCTCTCAAATTTACTGATGTGTTGTGGTGTGCCTATAAGTCATTTCTGACTTATGGCCACTCTAAGGCAAGCTTATTATCGGATATTCTTGACAAGATTTGTTCAAAGGGATGTTGCCTTTGCTTTCCTTTGAGGATGAGAGAGTATCACTTGCCCAAGGTTACCCACTGTTTTTCCATGGATAAGCAGGGGTTTCAATCCTGGTCTCCAGAGTAGTAGTCGAGTAGTCAGACACAATATTACACTGGCTCTTTACTGCTGGTGTGATTGCAAATCTGGAAGTTGGGCAGCATGGAGGGATGGGAAACAATCAGGTGTCCTAGCTGGCAATAGTCACAGTTGCAATGATTTATGTGGTACAAGGAGAAGCAAAAAGTTAGAGAAAATTGAAAAAACCTGGCTCATGGTTAGATTAATCAGAGGGTTATTTCAGGCCATTTCTGCATGGGGTGAGGGAGTCGCCCCACACCGCTTCTTACCGGATCTTCTGGCTCCCCGGTCTGGTCCAGGCTGCTCTGGAGCAGTGTGTACTCGTCACTCCGCACTGCTCTGGTGTTGAAAATGGTGGCTTCCAGTTGGTCGAGGGTCTCAACCAACTGCTGAAGCTTGCCAGCCTAAAGCCTGCCCCCGGCAGATTGCAGGCTCGCATTGGTGCAAGCCTGCAAATCTGCACAAGGGAGCAGGCTCTCAGTGGTGCACTCCGTGCTTTTGAAAGACCTGATTTTTCCAGTCTTTCAAAAGCACACTTGACGACCACTTGGGCTCATTCCGGAGCAGGCTGAGGTGCGGATCTACATTAAGTAGTCTGGACCCATTCCGTTCCCAGGTGCAGACGTCCTCCCTGGAGGACAGACTGCACTGTTTCAAATACCTCGTGCGGAAATGGCCTCAGTGAGGCTGTGCATCTGTCTGCCAGTTTCTCTCATTTTTTTTGACTTATTTCTTGTATCTCTATCCTTCTGCATAGCCCATCACCTTCAGGTTTTGACTATTGACCTATACTTTAAGTATATATGGATCTTACCAGTTCTTCTTCCCAGGGAGATTTTAGCCAATGATTGCATCTGCAATCATGTGTATGCTAAGTTTCTGCTTTTCTCCTGCTCCAGGACTCCACATAGAGTGCTTTCAGTCTTGGGGTCCTTGATGGTACTGCATAGGGGAATGGGTATATAAGAAAGGTTTTGTGTGAGTGTTCTTTTCAATAGTGTATCTTTCATTTGTTCCTGTGTGCTTGCATTCTGGAGTTGGAGACATGGAGTTCTAGTCCTGCTTCCTTTCTCTTTGCAACCAAAACTCTAGACCATGAGCTTTGTCTTTGGGATGGACAGACCTGGAAAGTCTTTTTCTGTGCACTTCCTCTTTTTCTCACCTCCAAGACTATTCCAGGTTCAGTCCCTGTAGTTTCTCTTTTGTAAAATAATGCCAATGACAAAAATAACAACAAGAAGAAAACTGTATATATTTTTGCATGCATTCATTAACACACAATTAAAACCTTGACATAACTTTCTAAAATATAACTATTTTTCCTTATGGAGAAAGCACTGTTTGAAGCCACACTTCTAGTTTCTCACTACATTGCCCTTTCTCAATGAAGGACCACATTAACATTTTGGGGAAAGTAGCAGCCTGTTTATCCATCCTTACCCTTGATCTTGTGGGTGCAGGCACAGGTTGCTTCCCTTCTGATCAACAGACTGGATTCATTGAGTGGAAGAAGCAACTGTGGGTTCTTCCTGGCCATCTGTTTGGATATCATCCTAGAAAGGAATGCAGCCTGGACATCATCATCAGATCCCTACCATTGCCTTATTGATTGGTGCCTTCCCTGCACACCTAATGTGGAACTCTCTCAGTGTCAGACAGGGAGCTGTAGCTGCTCCTAGCTCCGTTATGGGTCACTCTCTCTCTCATTTGATCAAATAGCTGGTTTTAGCCAGTTATTCAAACTGATTGAACTGAAATGGCCTTAGTTTTGCATTTGAGTAAGGCCAACAACAACCATCCCTTTTAGATGATGCACATATGTGTCTTGCAGAAGTTAGAATACTTCTAAGTATTTCTTCTAAGAGTGTAATAACAACAACAACAGTACATTTTTATTTCTTACCTGCCTCTCTGCCAAAGACTTGAGGCAGGGTACAACATAAATTAGAATTCAATTAAAAACACATCGTAGATTAACATTCACTAAAAACACATAGAACCATTTAAAATACATAAATATCATAATTAAAATATATCATAATGAAAAATAGACTGAGTAGGTTTTCCCTCACATGTGTGAAAAGAGGCAGTACCTCTTCCACCAAGTTTTTGCTGGTTTCTGTATTGAAAATAATACATGAAAATACTTAATTAAAATAATCATTAAAATTGATTACAGTGCACATCTATGCATATCCCAGTCATTTCAATAGCATTTACCCTCAGATAAAGTATGGAGAGGATCTCAGTCTTAGTCTAATCGCTTTATTGATTAAAGTGGAAACCCTTGTTAAGCATCTGCCTGTAAGATATATATTACCATTTCTCTGACTTTTGATCTCCAAGTGGTCTCTGGAAACTTGCCTGTTTATATGCCTGTGAAGCTATGCCTTCTTTGACTTTGCATGTTTCCCCGATTTGGAGACTGGGACTCATGCCTAGGAAGCTGTTGCCCAGAGTTCTGATCTTGGCTTTGTTGATACCAGGGCTCCTGATATATCAGATTGCAAGGACTGTTGGATATGCCTGGGTGCCAAATGTACTGAACCTTACCCTGGCTCCTTTCCAAGACTGGCTCTGGCTCATGGCTCCAGAGCTGAGTCTCGTCAGTATACTCCTGACTGAAAGCATCAAGTATATACAGGTGAGCAGACTGGTTGGTTTGTTCAAGTTATCTGTAAGGCTGACTGCAACAGATCTGCCAAGTGTGAAAGAGTTCAGATCTGAGGTCTGATGTGACATCCCTCCTGCAACACATACAGGCTAATGCTTTATAGTTTTATGAAAATAGGAACAAAGATTTTTAATCAGATCCGTAGTTTTAGAATTTTTTCCTCTCTTTTCTTTCCCCTCCCTTTGCATTTCAAGTGTAAGCAGTGGTCAAGAGTTAGCTCCAATTCCATCTTTAATTGTATAGTTATCATTCTGCAGATTTTTTTCTTGTTCACTTACGCAATGTGAACTAGAAGGGTTACATAAATGTGAATCGTACATCTATATATTTCAGATCCAGTAAATATTATTGAGTGTAATATAGGAATGATTTTTTCCAGCACAAAAATGACTTGTGATATGAACTTCCATGTTCAGATTTTCTCAGTGTTTTTAAATAAAAAATGATTTTCCTTAAAGGAAGTACATGGAGGTGCAAGGTTTAATCCAAAATCTATTGAAATCATATTGCTGAGCAAATTAACTTTTATCAAAACAATGTTTCCCAGATCTAAATCAACCTACCAGCTGATTTCATAGAATCGTAGAATCATAGAAATGTAGAGTTGGAAGAGACCACACGGGCCATCCAATCCAACCCCCTGCCATGCAGGAACACCCTCAAAGCACTCCCGACGGCCATCAAGCCTCTGCTTAAAAACCTCCAAGGAAGGAGACTCCACTACACTCTGAGGCAGCACATTCCACTGCCGGACAGCCCTGACTGTCAGGAAGTTCTTCCTGAGGTTCAGGTGGAATCTCCTTTCCTGCAGCTTGAATTCATTGCTCCTTGTCCTGGTCTCTGGAGCAGCAGAAAACAAGCCCTTTCCTTCCTCTACGTGGCATCCCTTCAAATATTTAAACATGGCTATCATGTCCCCTCTCAACCTTCTCTTCTGGAGACTAAACACATCCAGCTCTCTAAGTCTATCCTCATAGGGCATGGCTTCCAGGCCTCTCACCATTTTGGTCGCCCTCCTCTGGACTTGTTCCAGCTTGTCAATATCCTTCTTGAATTGGGGTGCTCAGAACTGGACACAGTATTCAAGATGGGGTCTAACCAAAGCAGAGTTAGAGTGGTACCAGTACCTCCCTCGATCTAGACACCATACTCCTATTGATGCAGCCGAGAATTGCATTGACTTTCTTGGCTGCCGCATCACACTGCTGACTCATGTTCAGCTTGTGATCTATGAAGACTCTTAGATCCCTTTCACACGTACTGCTATCCAGCCACGTGTCCCCCATCCTATATTTCTGTATTCCATTTTTTCTACCTAAGTGTAGGACCTTACACTTCTCTCTGTTGAATTTCATTTTATTCGCCTTGGCCCAGCTCTCCATTCTATCCAGGTCATTTTGAATTTTGATCCTGTCCTCAGGTGTATTAGCAACCCCTCCCAATTTGGTATCATCTGCAAATTGGATCAGACTAGGTTTGGACTATTTACCTTAGTTCCACACCTAAGTCTGATCCAAAATGCCCCCAAGTGGTCCTCCAGCACGCTATGTGAAGACCAGAAAAAATCGGTCTTTCAATTTTCCAGAGTGCGCCATTGTGTTCCTGCTCAGTTGTGCATGCGCAGATTCATACCAATGCGAGCCTGCAATCAGCGGAGGGTGGGTTGTGGGCCTGGCCAGCTTCAGTAATTGGTGCGGACCAACAAACAACTGGAAGCCACCATTTTGTAAGCCTTACCAGTGCGGATCTGAAGATCTCGCTCTGCTTTGCATCGCCCTCGAACAAACAGAGGAGCCTTGCGGAAGGGCTTAAGGGAGAGTCCGCGTTGCTTCGAGCCAAGAAGAAGCGGTGAATAACGGCACGGAGTGATTCACTCACCTCATACGGAAACGGCCTCAGTCTTCCAGAGCTCTAGTTCAACACTCAAACTACTATACCACACTGACAATTAACATCCATTCAAACTGTAAAGCTATGCACACTTATGGGGGCAAAAACCTCCCCTGAACTCAGTGAAATGTATGTCAGAGTAAACCTGATTAGAATGATCCCAATGCTCTTCTGTTGGATTAATTTGTCTCCTTTCTCAACATCCATAATAATAATTCTTGGATGTCTGAAACCAAAAACATAAGTCTGCAGAAAGATTTGATTTAAAGTAAGCTAAAGAACAAAGCTTTCTTTTCAAGGGGAATGCAAAGAGCTGCACAGCACTCTGACTCAACTATTGTCATGATCCACAAATAAGAGCTATTAAGAAATAGGATCTACAGAGCATTCTTTTACCCTGTGACATGCATACTGTCAAAGTTAGCTCTGTCCTTATAGCATAGCTAATAAATTTACAGATTAGAGGAGTAGATACACAGGAATTACAGAAAGGAAAAGGAAAGGAAAAGAGAGACAAATAGTTTGTGTGATGACAGGATGACAATCAGAAAATTATATCTTACTTTTGATATGGAGATATAGATAGTAGTTCCTGGACAGAATTCACATTTTTCCATAACCAAATCACCTAGTTAGAAGTTAACATTGTACTCATACTTCTGAGACGGAAATGTCTATGTAAGTGCACAATGGTCAAGAAGTAAGTGCCACATAAAGTGTTCGGCCTACCAGGGAAACAGACTGATTGATATTAAGCAAAGCAAGAAGGAGTCATCACCTGTCCACCTTGTCTCATGTTCATGTAGCTGGCCAGCTGAAGATGAGTGATATGAAAGGAGCCAAGTAGGAGTGTGTGGGAATGGCTGAAGGAAACCTGGGTTCAAGGCTTTTCTTACAGGTGAAACTCATCAGGTGCTCTCAGGCAAGACACTAAGTATCGCTGTACTCACATGGCTGTTGTGAGGATAAACTGGAAAGGAGGGACTATGTGTATTGTCTTAGGTTTCTTAGAAGATTTTTAGCAGAGAAACTATTAATGTACACTATTTGTCATAGATCAGTGGAAGTCTAGAATAGGTGGGAGGGGGATTAGAATTCTCCAGATGAGAAAGTGGTGATCCACACTGTATTTTGTCATACAAATTGTCTTTTCAATGGGTGGGCAGCTTTTGCAATAAGGCTGACACCACTGAACAGTGTGGCTTTCATTATGAAGTCCATGTTCTCTTAGGATCAAACTAGGGCCCTTTCTGCACTACCCTTCCAACCCGCCAGGGGGACAGGAGAAGGACGGGACTGCAATGATGCTTCTGCATGATGTTGTACTTCTGTTCTTCTCTTGTCCACAGGTGGCACAATCATGGATTAAATCATTGATGGGTTTTCTCTGTCAATGACCCACGATTGCACCACCACCCTGGACTTACCTGGCCTGCAGAAGCCACAGAAGCACAATGGCTGTGCTTCTTGCCTCAGCACAGGCTAGGAAACTACCCAGCTGTGTTGCAGGAGGAAGAGGCATGGCCATCGTGCTTCCTTCACCACAGAGCCAACTGGTGCAGAGGGGAGCACTCCTGTCATGGCAGAACCAATGCTGGGATCCCTGCCGGACATCTGCATGAAAAGTTAGGGGGTGGAAAGGGCCTCAATGTTAAGGAGCTTGCATATTCCCCGGAATTAACTGGTTTTCCCTTTGACAATGATTTTCCTTAGTAATGTGTGCCTCAGCAAACAGATTTACAAATTAAGCCTGTGTTTATTTCTCAATGACCATTCACAAAACAAAACACATTAGTGCAAAGTACAGAGATGATAGAATGGTTGTGATGACTTACCTCTCTTGAGGGAGCTCTTCTTCTGAACATATGCTGAACATATGTGTGTTATCTAATTTGACCCTGATGTAAGCCATTTCCGCACTAGACATTTATAGCGCTATTATTCCACTTTCAACATCCTATGGAATCCTGGGGTTTTTGGCCCCTCCCAAAACTGCAAACCCCAGGATTCCATACGATGTTGAAAGTGGAGTAATAGCGCTATAGCAGTCTAGTGTGGAAATGGCTTGTAGTCAGGACACTACATTTTTTTGAAGGATGAGGCTATCAATATCTATTAATTGTGATGGTTATATATGTTTCTCAGAACTAGTTTTTAGGGATTGTTCCCAGAAACCCAGCTAAAGTCCAGCTAGAAACAGGTTTGAAATTTGGCCTGTTTCGTTTTCAAAGAAATAGCCATGTTAGTCTCTTGCAGCATAAAACAAGGGAGGGAGAGGGAAATAAAGATCATAGTCCTTGATCAAGGAAATTACAAAGGAAAATTGAAACAGTTGAATTGAATTATATTTACTAATTCCAATCCATTAGCAGAGGTATGAACAAAAGCAATAGCTTAACAGCATTGTATTTATATTAATACAAGAATCTTTGCCCTACTGCACATGTAAGAGAAGGAATATTCTCAGAGAAGATTTGGAACCCAAGAAAATTGATTTTTGGTAGCAGATTTATTGCTTTCATGCATCAACACTAAGGCCTTTTCCACATGGGGTTTTTGAAATGGTGCAGTCCGTCCTCGAAGGAGGAGGCCTGCACCTCGGATTGGACTGGGTTGGACCTATTTAAGGTAGATCCGTACCCCAGTCTGGTCCGGAATGACCCCAAGTGGTCCTCCAGCATGCTTTTGAAAGACCTGATTCTTCTGGTCTTTCAAAAGCACGCAGCGCGCCACTGCGAGCCTGCTCCCTTATGCAGATTTGCAGGCTCGCACCAATGCGAGCCTGCGATTTGCCCGAGGGTGGGCTTTAGGCTGGCGAGCTTCAGCAGCCCTCAACCAACCAGAAGCTGCCATTTAGGATGCTGGAGCAGTGCGTATTGATGAGCACGCACTGCTCTGGAGTGTCGTGGACTGGACTGGGGAGCTGAAAGGTCCAGTGAGTAGCGGCGCGGGCCGATTCCCTCACCCAGTGTGGAAAAGGTCTAACTGACCACTATAGAGATCTTAAATACCTGTATTGCCTTGATCAGTCTTTTGAAAATTTAGGGCAAGGGTTATGATTTGCATCTTTATTGACTCTATTGCAATCAATCCCACTCCCACAATAGTGTAAATATGCTATATATCTTGAGGCCTGGATATCACTCTGTACTATATCTGAAGCAGTGGGTTTATATATATGAAAGCTCATCTACTAACATATAAAAGTCAAAGTTTGTTTGTTTGTCTGTGTCAGGCAAGAAGACCTCATATGTGGCTGCCTAAGAAGATTCTATAGAATCCTGGGGTTTGCAGTTTAGAGGAGGGCCTTTAGAATTCTTAGCCAGAGAGCTCTTGGACCTGTCTTGAATAGGCTGGCTGCTATGGAGATGAGGTCTAGCAGCTAGGAGAAGGGCAGTGAATTCCCTCAGGAACCCAACTCTGTATTTTAATAACTCTGAATACAGATTGGATTGGGGAATATGGGGAAAAGTTATAGGCACTGGACAAGACAGTTTGGGGATTTATCGACACAGGATCTCAAATCTTTCTAACAAGTATTACGTATGAGAAAATAAAATCCTGGGCAATGCTGGATATATATGCTAGTGCTAAAATAAAAAACTAGTTAGTCTTAAGGTTGCTGCAACATTACATTTTTGCCTCCTCCCCTCTTCTTTTTTACCTGTTTCATTGTATTTTTTGCTAAATGAGGACCTATGAAAAAGCAACATTCTATCCTCTTTCCATTCAGGCTTTCTTTCTTCAGCTAGAAGGTAGTTAACATGTAGTTGTCAAACAAGGCTTTGAAAAGGAAACAAGTCACACATGGGCTCTGCCTGTGTCTTCCATAGGGAGCGTGGGCCAGCTGTCCAATCTTCCTTCATCACCTTTGTCATTCATGCGTTTGAGATGAAACAAAAGTTGAGCACTGAAGAAGGGTAAAAAGAAACCTTTGCCTTGGTCTCCACTCAAAGTATGTCAAAAATATTTCAGTCTTCACATAATTTGCTTGATTCTGGCTCCCTTCGTATTTACTTCAAAGCTTCAGTAAAAATGAAAGGGAAGAAAAATGGCATTTTTAAAAGGATTGTAGATGGATGCACCCGCATTTTTGTGACCCTATCTA